>OZ038004.1:2420000-2565000 GCA_964035705.1 Porites rus | reverse complement strand
TTTTTCATCTTTGTTCCTCACACTGCATGTTTACAACTCTGAAAAGGCTTTTTAAAATTTTTATATAGGCAAAAGGCAAGACAATGACTATTCAAGGCTTTTCTAAGGCACTTTGTTTCGCTCAGATATTCATTTTAATTACTGCTGTGGTTTTCATATGGTAATTTCAGTTCAATACATATGTCTGATATGTCTTGACTGTTTGACAAAGCACGTATTGCATATCGTAAGGCTTAAACCCCTTTTTGCAGGAACAAGTTTTAATTGGGCATGTTTTAACCTTTTTCTGAAATCAGAGAACTGGACAAAGTTTTTCACGAAGACAGGAAAATGAAAGAGAGAAAACTTGTAAGTTTTTCCATTTGCGAGAAGTATCTGTGATCTATTAATACTTTTTTGTCATATTTTGGTCTTATTGTTTTAATGAATAACTGTTCACTTTAAAAATAGCCGTTTGTCAAACGTCAACTTTATCATTACTACTGACTTATGACTGAGCCGGATAATTGCATAACACCACTGGATCATTTAACTTGCTGAAGGCGTACCCGATTTGTGATTCGTCAAAATGCTTATCAAATCATTGTATAAATAAGATCGCCAAGTTGCTATAAAATTTTCTTTTCAACAGCATTCTGTAGAAATGTTCCGTGGGTGACGTGAGCTAGACCTTGGAGTGTCCAACTGACCTATAGTTGCATTAGAGTTCTCTGTTGCGTTTTCAGACATAACAATAAAATAACTGAATGCAAAAAGGCAAAGTACATGGGAAACGTAGCGTTTTAGAGTGTCAACTTTTAAGGAGTTTTAGTTCGGAAGTATCAATAATTAATCATGTTAATCTATTGTATCAGGAGAAAATCATTATTCTCATCTGTCTTGTAAAGTTTAATAATAATCATCTCCAAACCTGTCTCACGGCCGACACGTTTCGAACTGCGAGCTACCGGTGAGTTTACAGATATTGATTACGTTTACAGTAGAACCCCGGTAACTCAAACTCTGAAGGGAAATGGAAAACAGTTGGGAGGAATTACCGGGATCGATTGAATATTGACTTGAGCTTAGCCTGCTTAAGACCGACTTAGTGTCTAGTGTGCCTAGCTCAAGTAATAATCGATAGTTACTGATTTTTCAGCCGGGGTTTTCAGCCCTTCGGTGTTTATTTTTTACAGTGCAAATTTAATTTAGCTTTATATTTCATCAGAACCTGCGGTAACATGGTTAGGCCTTTTTAGATCTGAAAAGCGATCTGTTCGTTCCACCTATTAAGATCAAATTAATTGTTGTAAAGAAGAGTTGATGATGGAAGGACGTATACAAAACATGGAGCCCCGGTCCCCCTCTGGATCTAGTCCATAGACCTCTATATGGACTCTGTCCATGGACTACCCCCGTGGACCACCCCTAAATTTTGAAGATGAATTTTTACCAGAAGCCGGGGGAAACGAATTTTAGGAAGCTTAAATGGACGAAACTTTGTCAGTTTATATTATCGGGATTAAAGGCTCCTAGTATTATACACATGCACAGTTTTTTTTCTGATACATGGGTTCGGTTTAGTCTGGAATTAAGGAGAAACTATTTGAAGGGGACATGAGGAGGGGTAGGGAGGAACTGGTATTCACTTTCGCAGCTTTTTTGTTTGTGTTGTCGAGGTACGTGAAGATCGACACAAAAGCGACTAGAGAGGAAGAAGTAATGCATGATAATTGAGTACCCACCCCAGACTTCCCTTTTCTTGATAGCCGTTGGATGGAAATGTTTATTGCTTAGCAAACTTATTGAATCCCGTTCACGAATCAAAAACAAAATGACCTGCATATTATCAAACAATGCGGTTGGTCAGACAGTAAAAGTTTGCGTACACTTACAGGATGGTTCACATAAATTGGCATTCTGAAGTCAAGAATGTTGTCGTTGCAAACTTACAGACATTAAAGGAGCTGTGTCACGAAATTCAGCCAAAGTAGGTAATTACAAAATGCCCGTTAAATTAAGAGAAACGTAAAAATAACCGTTTAAAACATTAAAGGAAGGTTAAAATAACACATACAACAGATGCCACGAATAGGCAAAACTGAAGAAGATTGTAACGGATTGAAATTAGGGTTTTGAAATTAAAACTGCTCTTTTAATCAGCCTAAGCGTTTTTCAAAGTTGATCTCTGCTGTTTGGAACTTGAAAAATAATGCTCAGGAGAGATATTTGTTTGTCTCGATTCGCTGCTTGTGTCATTTACAAGTAATTTCTTTGCTTACTTTAAGTTCCATAGCGATTGAGGGCGAGCAACTGGCAAAATTGAACAAAATGAACTGGACTGCCGTGACACACCCCCTTACTTCATCCTGCCGTAGTCTCATACGCAGCCGTTTTTGTCAGTTTCTATTTTCATGCAACGAGAAGACAAAAAAAAAGAGCTACGTAGGAGGCTACTTCCTCCCACTCCATTCCTCCTGTCCCCTTCAACGATGGCTACTCTTTACCAGACTAACTGAACCCATTACTTTTTTTTTTGACATTAGTCGTATTGAAAAAATTCGAGCAAGTGTAAAATATGAGGAGCCCTTAACCTGATAATAAAAACTGACCGGCACAGTTTCGTCCTAAAGGTTCCTAATATTTGTTCGGCCTCTGGTAAAATTCATCTACAAAAATTAATCCATCAATCGGGTCCACGAAGTGGTCCGTGTTTTGTACGTGTCCCTATGGAATGGCATCCAAGTGGAGTTGCAGGAACTAGAATTTGAGTTATTGGGGTGAATTTCAGTGGCATTTTGATCAAAGGAAAGGAAATTTAGCCCGTTCGAGTTAGCAGGAATTCGAGTTGTCCGAGTTCGACCTCTCGTGCCGTGGTTCTACTGCAATAATAGGATTTAAAAATTTTTGTTAAAACAAACTTCCTCTTTACAGTGCGGACACTCAACTTAGGACAATTCTCAAGTTTTCTTTCGCAAACGGACCAAATATTCATAAATTTGAGGGATTTTTTCTGAGAAGTCAGGTAAGTTCAAACGGTTTAAAAGTCTTCAACGGTTGCATAGTTTAACCTTCGACTAGATAAGAAATGTATTTTCCTCGTGAATCATTTATTGTAAAGCCATGATTCTTTCCACTGATTAAGTAGAGACAAACGTGACGGCCTGTTAAAAGTAAACAGTTTCTAGTGCAGATAAATTGTTTCAAAACAAATATTGTCACCATACGATTTTTGGTTTAGATGTTTCCGGAGACAATTCCAGAATGTCTACTTTTATTTCCCTCAGCAATTTTTAATTAACCGAACACTAGACATTTTAAAACCATTCAGCTTGAATAGTAGGAGTTTTCGCCCCCTTCCCCCTCTGTAATACAATAATATATGTTCATTAAAAAAAAAAGGAAGAAAGATACCTCGCCCCTTTCCATTGAAATAAATTACACTGAATAACGAAAATCTATATGGGCTTCCGTAGTGCTCCGACTTCCCCTTCAATGACGTCATAAAAGTGCTGAGACGCTCTGTATCGCATGCGCGACTGCACAGAAGGATAATGTAACGTAATTGCGCGCAAAACAAAGTTCATTGATCACTTGACTGCCTGTCATTTTAAAACTACGCTGGTGCCCTCTATCAAAACTTCTCCTGCTGTACGGAATAACAAACTCGTTTCTCGGATGTCGTAAAAAACAAGGTAAGTTGAATTTTGTCGATGATTAGGTTGTTTTTGTACAGTATTACGAAGCAAACAGCGGGAATACTTAGACACATAACAATGGAACGCGTGCTTAATCACTCAATCTTGTGATCATGTTCAGTTCGCGTGAGCTCATTTGTCAGTGCAAAAACAGGCCCACTCTTTTTGTTATGGAAAAGGTTTTTGCAGCTTATTATAACGTTGATCACGACGTAACTACATAAAATCTCGTATCTTGTCCGATGGATGGATTATGGTAAATGATGACCCTGCATGCCTTCGTTTATCTGTACCGTATGATAAGTGCTTGTTCTATTTTTAAATTCTTAAGATTAGAGAATCGTACAATGAAGTCCCCATGGTCTATCCCTGTTTTCTGTTAAAAAATCTACTCCGAGGCCAACATTCCACGTCTTAAAAAATGTTCGCTGCAATGAATCAAATGAATAGCACGGTTAGGTGCCTGCATCGATTTCATGACATTGCACAATTGTGAAATCAACTGGAAAAACAGTAAAGAGCTAACTTTAGTTCAAATAGACCGTGGCAATGTCGCAAACAATTACTTTCAGGCCAGCTGCTTTGGCGTCCCTAACGTTACCTACCGTTAGGGCCTGAAGATATATCGCTTCTAACTCCAACCGAGCTAAATAGAAATCTTTGTTAATGTTTTTGTAGTTCCTGCACAGTTTTTGAAAGCACTCTAGGAAAAACGTCTAAAACAGCGCGCGCTGCGGTTGCAATTCGGAGATTTGAGCGTATTTGGGGTACAAGTCCCGTAAAGATAGAAAAGAGAAGTATAACGGGTACGCGAAATATTTCAGTGGTTATCCTAGGAGTCGGCGTTTGCGGAAGCCTCCAGGACTTGTCAAGGTGTGCGTGTTTAGATGCAGACTTCAGTTTCTGATATTTATATTGGGGTCAGTAATACACACATGTGGTTCTGCATGCGGTCACAATTGTCTTTTTCGCGCAAAGTTCGCGAGAGAGTTGTTCGATTATTTACTATACGTTATCGGGAAATAAAAGCTGGCGCTGGCCTGGTGCAATGAAATACAATGTTTATCACAACTCTCGTTTTGAAAGATAATACACCCTCAGCGTGATCTCTGGACCGTAAAATGTAAACCTTCTCATTTTTAAATAAACTTCAGAATTAATTTATAAACATGCCATAAATTCTGCGCGATTTATTTTCAACCGCAAGGTTAAGAGTTTATTGATGGATTTAAGGACTCTTGATCCATATTCTTCTTCTTCCGTTTCATTTCCTCTTGAATTTCCATTTTATGTTCTGAACGGTTCTAAGCCTTGTGCTTTAATACAGTAGATTCTCCCTTACCGGACACCTCTATAAGACGGACACCTCTGTAAAACGGACACCCAGAATTGGTTCATGCCTTTGTTTGCTCCCTTTAATTTGACTCTCTAAAATATGGACATTTCCCCAAGACGGACACTTCGTGCAGTCTTAGGGTGATGTTACACGAGACGATTCGCAACAACGATTTGTAGCGCAACAAAAGTGTTGCATCATTGTTGCGACATTGTTTTGAATGGTGACAACATTGTTCCAACATTGCAACGCTGTGTTGCGCTAAAAATCGTCGTTGCGAATCGTTCCGTGTAACATCACCCTTAAAGAGAGTTAATTGTATTGTCAGATATCACTGAAACATACTTTTTTTCGATGTTAAGTTACTGAACTTCAGGCAAAAGATTCTCGGATAAAAGAGCGGCAATCGAGAATTTTTAAAAATAACTTCAGGGCATCCTGAATATTTTGTAACATCATCTTTCAAAAAGAATTCGAACCTCGGAAATGTCAGAATCAGTTTGATATTATCTCCTTTATTTATTTTTTCAAGGTAAAAAAAAGGCACGATAAGCGGAGGGAAGTTTATTTTTCAGCAGTTTTAATTTGTTTTTAAAAGTGTCAGTTTAAATGCGTCATCGGTGAAGGTACTGTGTACTCAAAGTTGATGAAGACTTCCTTTGTCAAGATACCGTCCAAATAAAAAAAGTGGTCACTTCAGTGGATAAAAATGATGAAGCATAAACACAAAAAGGGTGTGAAATAAATACAGTGAAACCCCGTTGATACGGTCACTAATGGGCCCAAAAAAAAAATTGGCCGTATTACCGGAGTAGGCTCAAATTTCATGACTTCAGGGCCGTAATGACATATTAACCGGGAAAATGTAGATATCGCGTACAGTCAGTACATGAACTCTTTTAATTTTTGGCTATAAACCGCCACAAGTGCATTTTAAGTGTACTGTAGTCTCAAAACAGTGCGAGAATAAGCTTAGATTACTAGGTCAATATAATTGACATGTCACAGGCTTTTATTTTCCAAATTTCGAACGTGTGGTCGTTTTAACGGGGTGAAATCATAAGGGATTCTACTGTTTGAGATTTTTATACTGTGTCTTTTGGCCGTATTAGTGGGTGTCCGCCATTAAAGGTTTTTTTTTTTATAAGGAAATGTATGGTCTTTTTGCCGGGCCGAAAAAAACTGGCCGTAAGAATAAGGTGACCGTATAATCGGGGTGGTCGTAAGGCGAGGTCTAATGTACAGTCAATACGGACAACGAAGGGGCTACAGCAAGTGTCCGTATATAAAGCGGGTCACGGTTATTAAAGTAAAAAACAACAACATCAACTTTTAATAGACCAAAATACTCAAGAAATAAATGAGGTCATTAGTATCGTCAAATTTAATAACTCTAACCGCCCTTCACAAAACCGTGATTCCTTGGACTAAATCTACGAAAACACTCAAAATCGCTCATCTATGCATTGCTTAATCAAAAGGGCTATCTGCACAACTCGTTTTGTCCCACAGTTTGAAATCAACGTCCCAAAATCATCCTATCCGGTGTGCTGTGGCGCTGAGAACATCGACAAGTTAAATACCTAAAGGTATTTTTACCTTCAAAAAGGACAGGTCTGTAACAGCACACAGTTCAGTGACAAAGAAGTGTCCGCATTAGCGAGGTTGACTTTCTGTTGAATGGGCAAGGAGCAAGTCGGTCCGCTGTCCGCATTAACAGGTGTCCGCATTAACCGTGTTGAATTTAGAGAAAATGTTGAGACTTTCTCCAGGGACAAAGAAAACCAGCTACCAGATGGATCACTAGGTCCGATGATGATTATGATACTAGACTATCTAAGCTAAAATTGTTGTCATTATCTAATAGGAGGTTCACTAGAGATGTTACATTTTTTTTTAATGTAATTAATGGGCATTATGATATTGACATTTCAAATAAGCTCATATTTTGTAAGGACAGAAATACAGGTTATAACTTGGGGAAAAATGACACACAGGACCTTGTTCCAAATTTTAGTAGAACTGACGGTTTTAAATATAGCTTTTTTAACCGTGTTGTAGATGAATGGAATGGTTTACCCGATCATATTGGATAATCAAACAGTATTGCAACTTTTAAAAGAAATGTTTTAAGCTTTATTAAGGATAACTAGAACATTTTGATTTCTATTTGTATATATTATGTTATATTTTAATTAGTGGGGGCATCTCTAGTATGGCGCATTAGCGCTTTTGGTTGTCCCCTTCTCCACAACTTTTTTTTTTTCTTGTAGTAGTGTTAGCTGTATTAAGCGGGTGTTCGTAAGGCTGGGTTCGACGGTAGTGTCTATATAGCTGCCCAATGTGCCGGCCACCCCTCAGTTCTGATTTCCACCCCTGATCTTGAAAGTGCTTTCCCTTCTCACGAAATTTACACGGTAGATTTAAGTTAACTCAAACCTCCGGCTCACCCGAATCAAAATTGATTTCCTTTGAATTTTGTCCACCTTTTGCTGTATTTAACCTTTAACTCTCCCTAAATCCAAGTAATTTTATTTCCCTTAAGGGCACTTTCTTTTTCTTTTTTTTTTGTTTTTCACTCTCGAGTGGAAGTCGAAGAGCTGACGACGTACACTTGTCCTTTAGTTTTAGGATTTACAAAATATCGCTCCGTTTGTACTCGTAAAATTCGAAAACACACTTACCTACTGCTCACGGTTCCACTCCAGCTTTGAACATTTTGACGTCATTTCTATGGTCTACAGGGCATAGACAGTGCAAAATTATTGTCTAGTTGTAAATAAAATGAATTTTTAATGAATATAATACCACAGGGAATTATTATTTAATAGTTTTTCGTTCTCAGTTGTTGCGCTTCGGACAAAACTATCCGGAAGTATGCTGAATAATTTTCTGACTCCCGGCGTAAAGCTTCCGTCTCGCTACAGGAGAATTGCAATGGAAGAGTCATTTAGAAAGACTTAAAAGTTATAAACATTTTAACCGCGGGCCTCCAAAAACAACTGCATGTCTGTAAGTTTGGGTGTTTGTTTTTGTGTGTGTGTGTGTGTGTTTTGCAGAGAGGCACAAGCCAGGTGGCTGTTGTCATGTAAATTAACGCGTTCGATTTATTTGGCAAACAGGAAATTGGAAAAAAGCGATTCATTCTTAGAAAAACATGTCTATTGCTAAGACGTGCTCTTACGGGCATTTTGCGGTGTTAGATGTGACTATTTTTGTCAGTCACTTTCAGTTTCTACTAGTGAATTACCTTCCAGAAAAAAACAGTTGCGACGTGTAAAAACAGTTTTTAAAGCTATATATGGTGTACAGTTAAATCTGGGAACCAGAAATACATTGTCAACTTTTGTCGCTGAGGTAAGATCCTACTAAAAGATCAGCCACGCACCGGAATCTCTTTTGACAGATTCGCCGTGCGCTGAACACGCGCTCGCCGCACCGAGCGCGCAATGCCGGCATGTTATAAGTATTTCAGATTGCTTTTACTCAGCAGATTACACTTTCATGCGATCAGCTTCTCTTGTTTACATATTTTAAATATATCAATTGAGCATGGTAAAAGCGTTAATTCACTTCAGTACTCCTCACAAAATCATCTTGAGGTTTAGGAAACGTACGATGCAGTGTTTTGATATATATATATTTTTTTACTTAGTGAGGCACTTTGATATTTTAGACTGGTCTACACGAAACTATTCCTCAGCGCGATTTGAACTTGACGTCGGAGACCAGTTTACATAACTTATCGGAACCATCTTCACATCTAAAGAAAGGCGGGCAAAATGAAAATCGGCTAGTGAAAATCGGGCTCATTTGAAAAAAAAAACTGTAGTAAAAAAGGTTAAAACAGACAAAATTTATGAAAATCGAGGCCCGACAATTAACTCTCCTATTAAAAAGGATATATGAAAGTACAGTTAAAAGAATGTTTGACAGGGCAATAGCCATATACTGAGAGACGCATGTGGAGAGATATGGTTTTATTAATTCCAGTTAAGATATCTACAGGATATTAGATCAAATCAAGTCTCTTTACAAGTAGCCTGTTTGATATCATATGACTTTTCAAAAGAATCAAAACTTTTTGCAGAAATTTTTGCAAAAGCTCGGCCAAGTTGTGGTGGTTTTGTTGTCTGTTTATGAAATGTTAATAACAAAGAAGCGCAGCTTCTTTGCACACGGTTCAACATCGCTGCTGGAAGTAATACTCAGACTAAAAGTACAGAAGAACAAGGTTGATTTGTCATTACACCGGTGGACATGCGATTTCACGCTAAAAAAGGAAAAAAAAATTAAATGTGACATTTCCCTCGGTTTATATGAGAGGTAGACAGACGCACTTGCGCGGTACGCTGACGTCACGACCCAAGTGTTTTAAAAAAGCATGTTTAAGTTACTTTGATTTCTCATTGGGCCGAAACTCCTTTTGGAGCTCCGCTAAAACGCTGTTTTAAGTTTTTGAAACTACCTCTTAAACAAAATAATTTTCACGATGAAATCTAACGATTAAAAAGCTGCCCAGACACAGACACATGTATCCAAATAAATAACTACGAGCGTTTGTGTTTACCCTCTGAATTATTTACGAATTTTCGAAATCTAAGACAATATACAAAAGTTTAAATTCACTATAGCTGCAACAATCTCAGACACATTTCTTGATTAGAATTATGATTAGCAAATAACTGAAATCAGTCGATAATGAGTCAAGATCATGGCCCTAGGGTGCCCGATTTTCTAAGAGATAGATTTTATTAAAAAATACTTTTGAAAAAAGCGCTTACTGCTACGGCGATATCGAGGCTTAAAAATCATCGCTTCCCAACCTTTAATTATTACGAAATTAAACTGCTAAAACTCCTTGCAATGGAAAACATATGCGATTATTTACAGAGATGTAAATGTGGAGAGTCACTAAATAGGGGAATTTAAGCAGCGAAGTTTTTGAGCGACGCATGTCAACCGGGAATGAGTTTTTTTCTCTTTTAATATGTGTGTTGCTAAGTGTCTTTACTCTTATAGAAACGATTTGCCCAAGAATTTGTTCAAAATCACGTCCGAGGATTGAAAAAAAGCCACTTCCGGTTGACGTTCGTCGCTCAAAATCGTCGGTCTAAGAAGGAGTGACTTGCGAAGGTAGACAAAAAGATTCTGTCCATTATGGTGATATTACACGAGGCGATTCGCAACGACGATTTTTAGCACAACACAGCGTTACAATGCTGGAACGATGTTTTAAGCATTCGAAACAATGTCGTGACAATGTTACAACGTTGTGTTGCGTTACAAATCGCCCCGTGTTGACATCACTCTTATGACCATCGTTACTGTCACACTTTGGAAGCCTGTTATTGGTAGATTATTCAGTAGGAGCTCGTCATTTCTGATACAGGAAGTTTTAACGCCGCTTGTAGCCGACTAGACTTCCTGCGATTCCGTAAGAAATAAGTGTTAATGTTGGTTTAGGGGAGGGGTAGGTGGGCAGTTTCACAGGAACGTTAAATGATCCCAATATGCAAAGGTCCTGTCAGAGAATCTAGAACAAAAGCGCTGGTCAGTTTACTTAAACAGGTTCAGGTTCTATCTTAAGATAGCGATTCCTTTGTTTCGAGCCAATGGACTTTTAGCAATGAGACCTGTTTGACAGTAACAATAAAAAATGCTTTTTCTCTAATGCAAACAATTCATTGTATTCTGATAAAAACGTATTGGGCACTCTTCCAAGGTGTGTTTTACAAAAACAGCTAGCACTATATTCGAGAGGTTGAGAACCATAATAGCGAATCGATATCGTTCTTTCAGTTGTCCGTTTATTTTAAAATTCTCTTTTCCTCCGGTCCTGATCTGGGTCCTGATCACACAATTTCGTTCATAAACTTCCTTTCCTATAATAAGATTGCGCACTGAGTTATTCGATTGTGTATTTGGTCGACGTCAATCTTAAATTGATGGCAATGTAAACATCGATATATTATGCGAAATTGCCGTTTTAATTTAATAACACAAACCGCAGAGCCTGAGTTAAGTTTAGTTGAATGGTATTTCTTTTTTTGTTGTTGTTGCAGATGGCTCGATCCACTTTGTTATTTTTGTTGACCGTAATCGCTCGGGCGTCTTTGCCCACCGAAGCCCTGGTCACAAATTGCACTGGTGGATGCAAGTGCAAGGACATTGTAGGCGAAGAAAGACTGATCTCAGCGAACTGCACGATAAGTAACCTCACAGAGCTGTCGACATTCATTCTACCTTCGCAAGCAGTAAAGATACTGTGAGTAGACCAGCGCACCTATATGTCACAGAAAGAAATATTTGATGGAATCCACCAGGAAATTAATTTTCAGTGGACAAAAACCTTGTACCACAATAATTTAAAGCATATTGCTTTCAAATTTACATTTTTAAAGGGCTAAAGATGTAATTAGTCATCTGTAATAACACGAAAGAAAATTTCTTATGGGAATCCGAGAAAATGAATGTCAAATTTCACAAAATGACATCTTTTACTTGAATTTTCAGAATATTCTCTGCATTTAATATATACATACACCGATGCATTCACAATTCTCGTGAAATTTGACATTCATTTTCTCGGACTCCGATGAGAAATTTTCTCTGGTCTTATTACAGATGACTAATTACATCTTTAGCCCTTCAAAAATGTAAAACTGGGAATGCAATATTCTTTAAATTATTCTGGTACAAGGTTTTTCTCCACTGAGAATTAAAATTACTCAATTTCCTGGTGGATTCCGTTTTAAATGTTCTCTGATCTGATTTTAAGCTCAATTGTAGTCTTTAAAAAAAAACCCACCTCCTACGTATATCTTCTACGTATTCCAACATATGAGATATGAACGGATATTTTGTTGTTGGTAGTTTGTTTGTTTGGTTTTTTTTCGTAGACGTTCAAGAACACACAGAAAAGTAAATGGCAGCTTTCGATGTATCGTAGCTTCCGAACATTTCGTACGGCTTGTCGGCAAATTTTACTCTAGAAATTAAAAAAAAGCCGTGGTCAAAGTAGAGGAGACATCATCTTCTAATTAACAAATAAAATTTTTTATACACAAAATGATATTTGGGCTAACCAAATATTCAATAAGAATAGTTTTAAGGTGATGTTACACGGAACGATTCGCAACGACGATTTTTAGCGGAACACAGGGTTCAAATGTTGGAACAATATTGCAGCCATTCGAAACAATCGAACAACAATGTTGTAACGCTGTGTTGCGCTAAAAATCGTTGTTGCTAATTGTCCCATGTAACATTACCTTTAGCATGGCCACATTGACAGATGCTTTATTGGAGCTGACAGATAAGGTGTCCTCTTTCACAGACTACAAAATGACATGAATAGCTCAACCAGGCAATTATCATTACACTTTTTAAATTAAATTTTTAACCGGTTTATTTTTCTTGTTATTCAGGGTAATCGCGTTATCTAGAGAAATGGAAATTCTTCCCGAAGGATCGTTTGTGAACTTCACTAATCTTGTGAACTTGTAAGTATTCACCGTAATTTTTAGGGAGTTATTATAACTCCAAAAATGGAGTAAAAATTTTAGGTACAGGATAACCCCATTTTTGGGGTTATTTTAACTCCTAATTTAACTCCGAATTTGGGGTCATTTTTACTCCTGAAAAAGAGTACTTTTTACTCCCAGTCTGCAGTTAAAATTACTCCGAAATGGGGTTACTTGTACTCCTTACATGGGTTGTTTTTACTCTTTTTGGAGTTAATTTAACTCTGAAAGTGGAGTAAAAATTTTAGGTACAGGATAACTCCTTTTTTGGGGTTATTTTAACTCCTCAATATCTGGGGTCACTTTTACTCCTGAAAAAGAGTTCTTTAAACTCCTTTTTGGAGTTAAAATAACTCCACGAAAAATAACTCCACTGTAAGGAGTTAAATTAGCCCAACTAGAGGAGTTATTATAACTCCCTGAAAATTATAGTGTTCTTATTAAGTGTTATTTAGTGATCTACGGTAGCCTTAGACTTCCATCTTTCACTTAGGGTAGCTAGATTTTTTCGTAATGTGCAGCAGAGGATGAGAGGAAGGGCGACCATCATCTGTCGATAGGTGTGCAAAGACTGTCTACGGGCATGAAGGGAAACGCGTGACCTTAGAATCTGCACAAACACAGTAGCGACACTATTGATCTCCTTTATAAATCTGGAAAATTTGGAAAGAGGAAATTAACTTGTATCTATTTGTTTTTTTAGCGGAGGAAAGCTTGAGCAACCACAATGGCGGCAGGGACAATAGAAAGCAACAACAGAAAAACCGGTGAATTGAGGAAGTTTCACGTCGTACTCGTGCAACGACATAGCAATGTACAAAAAAGTGTGATGCTCGAGCAAAGTTGTTGTTTTGCCAGTCTTAACCTATTGCCTTTTTTGCCGTTCTCGTCAAGATCGCCGTCGTCGTTGCTCAAGCTCTCCTTTATCTAATATCTTCGACATTATTTCAGGCGCACACCTGTACGGGTAGCTGTGCCTCTGTCATTTCTTTTCTGAAAATAAGAGAACAGCGATAGCTAGCCTGCTTTGCAGGCGTATTTTTTGGGGGCTGGAGAAACCTGCCTCTTTGTTTACGCATGCCGAAACGTTCACGCACCCGCTTCCAAAGAAAATGCCTCCATTCTGTTCTAAACAGCAGCTCATCCACCACGTGCTCTGCTAACGAACAATTTTGCACGCCTCGCGCGGAAACAGAATCGCTTGAGAATTTACAGAGGTGGCTCAGTTTGTTCCATATTTGGACATTTAGCTCGGGTGGGCGAAACGGGTTGGGCTTATTACTGGGAAAAATAAACTGTATTGTCATATTTCTTTGTTCTGAAATTGTAGGAGTATTCCTAACAACAATATTAGAGTGATCAAAGATGGTGCGTTCTCGGGTCTCAATCTTTTACAGTACCTGTAAGTACATTTACCATTTTAATCAAAAACACAAATAAGGTGTTTTATTCGGTGATTTATTACATTTACTTGTTCTTGAGAGAATGACTAACGAACATAAGCTAGTCAGCGATAGCTACAAGGAAAGAGGGTTACCCTTTTGCCAGGGTTACCCTAGCAAGCAGATTAAAGTTAGCTCTTGTTTACAAGCAAATTTCACAGGCAGGGTTACCCTATCACCCGGGTCAACTTTACAAGCTTTGTGTCATTCTTTGTAACGGTTCAAAATTTGAAATAATATTGAAGTTTTCTACGGAAAACACGTTAAATTCTCGAAAAAAGTGGAAAATAATATTATCCTCGTAGACAGAACATAACTTTTTATTTTTTAGATGTTTATAATTAATCTCAGAAATTGGATAATACCGTTCAAATTGGCACGATTTAATACTGCTCACGCATGACCGCGGAAAGTTGACCCGGGTAGGGGAGTTATCCGTAGCTGAGCGTTTACAAGGCAGGTAGGGTAACCCTAGCACTCAGGTAGGGTTACCCCAGCGCTAGAGTAACCCTACCTGCCTTGCATTGTAAACACGTCGTGTGAAAAAAGAAGAAATATGCGAGTGCTAGGGTAACTCGCTTGCTAGGGTTGCTTCATACCAACAACAACAGAAACAATCAATATTTACGGTATCTCTACGTTAAAATGCTCTTCGAGTGAGGTGTTTACATAACAAACTTTAAGGGAAACTACACTAAAGCTAGCTAAAAATATATACATGTATATGCCCAAAGAGGCTATATAAAGCAATCCCATGTAAGTCGCACCACACATTGAGTTCTATTGCACGGATGGTTTTAATTTGTAATCATTTCGTTCTCTTGTCCGCAGAGACCTTTCTACAAATCAACTCACGAAGTGGGAAGGAAGTGGCTCGGAGCTTGCGTCTTTGACGTATCTGGATATGTCAAGCAATCCAACCACATTTAAACTACCGACCGCTATACTAAAACTGCCCAGCCTCAAGGAGATTCACGGTGCGTTCTTGAACCAACCGTGCTCGGTTTGCACGCTTATCAGGAATTACACCTGGCAAAAAGAGCAAACGAGTTCGAACATGGATAAATTTAACATCACTACATCAGACCTGAGAAACGAAACATTTAGGAAGGGCAAAGAGGAAAATTGTCAGGTCAACGAAATTGAAATATTAAGCAAGGAGGTGGTTAAATACGCGCAGTACGGTTTTTTTCCAACGTGTTTGGAAAAGAAGAAAGAATGTTACGACAGTGTTATTAGCGTCACACCCATTCACAGGTGCTGGGACAATAGTAATAAATATTTGAATGCGGTTTTCTTCATTGCGCCGATTGCTTTCCTTCTAAACTTAACGGTGGTTTTAATCGCGTTAACTACTCGAGCATTACGGAGAAATGTCACCATGTTTTTGACCTGCAATATGGCTTTTAGTGACTCCATCCTCAGTCTATATGCGCTCATATTGATCTCAACGAGACAAAAGTCGTATGTGGACTTCTTGATGATCCAGCATGGCATGTGTAATATAATCGGATTCATGTGGCTTACCTGCACAATAGTCAGCATCAAGACCTCCTTAGTCCTGACCGTAGAACGCTTTTTAGCCGTGGTATATTGCATGGAGCCCACGATTCGTATAACTCGCAAACTAGCGGTGGCCCTTGCAGTGCTAATATGGATTTTGGGCGTGGCTGTTGCCATCTTACCATTACTAAAAATATCTGTGTACTATAGCAACACATACTGCATTCCAATTCGTCCAGTCAAAGACATACCGCACTCCTATGAGCTGAGTATAGGGCTGGCGCTATGGGGAATGCTTATATACTGCACAACAATACCCTTCTACGTGAAAATCTTCTTCGCTGTGAAGAAAACTAGCAGGAGAGCCGGTGTAAAAAGAGATGGTACTCTGGCTAAAAGAATATGCATTTTGGTGTTAAGCAATATGTTATTTTTCTTCTTTCCAATTGTGATTGTATTTCTCTGGCTTACGACTGACCTCAAGGAGACAATGTCGCCAAAGGAACGAGAAATTCTTACGGGAGTTATTCCAACACTACTCTTCAGCCTCAACTCCCTCATAAATCCGTTGCTTTACGCCTTCAGGTCGGAAAAGTTTCAAAAAGCGATCAAAATCAGGATATACACAATTTGCTTGAAGAAGCCTAGGAGTTCTTCTTTGTCAATGTCTTTATCTCATCTAGCGACTATAAGAACTACAAGAAATCGCAATTCCACTTTACCATCGTCTGCAGATACGTTAAACTCTGCTTATACGATAGCCCGAAGGACCCCTCCCACGCCCAAAAGGGAGTCATTAAACGGGGATGCAATGGCCTTGACAAAAGTGTAAAGTTATAATGTATTAGGATCAGCAAATGGCTTCCGTCGGCTGAAGCAAACGAACAGCAGAAGTGGCTGTCTGAGTGGAACAAACGGCAGTGAAATGTCACTGTTCCTGAAATTAAAATGTGTATGCACTATCTCATTCTCTTTTGATACTGCTTAGAAAACAGCAGACTGAAGATCATGTAATAGAGTGGTTTTCGTTTGAGTGTCGTAAAACCAAAACCAAAGTAATTACTCTGGCCAATCACATAGGACACAGACAATACATTGAACCAATCAAAACTCGAAGTAATTACATGTGGCTGACGCAAAGCGCGGGAAAATGCATGCGAGCGCGTAACAATTGGCTTTGGTTTTACTTCTGATTGGATGAAAAGGTGGCGCGAATCTTTTAAGCCAATCGCATCGTGTAGAAAGTGCAAAACCAATTACTTTTCGACACTTAAATGAAAACCGCTCTAATTTCTGTCAAACCAAATTCAGATACTTCATGCAATGCCATTGGCGGACTTTCCCCAGAGGGAGGGTTGTCCGGATCCCCTATTTTCGCCCATTAACAAGTTTTTTAAGTAATTTTATTTGACTGATCATGAGTGATTTGAAATTGAATCGCTAACGACAAGTATCACTTATAAGATGTTTCTTATAATTAATTGTTTATTACTAGACGAGAAAGACGAACAATGGAGGAAATAATTATCTCGTTCCAACATGGTGTACAAAAGAGAGGGAGAGAGAGAGAGAGAGAGAGTTACACAGGCTACTAATTAATAGATCGGTTTTATAATTTGACTATTTCCTTTTAAAAGAGTATGAAAATCAGAGCTATGCCCAAAAAAGGCAGTTATTCATGAGGAAAGGGTTTACAAGAAGTAGGGAAACTATAAATAACTTTTCAATGATGCATGCTATGTCATCTTGTGAAATAAAATATGTGGCTGAACACATTTGGTTTCCATCGTAACACGACGCAAGACCTGCCTCGTTTCTAGGCGTCTCAAGTGTTTAAAAACGGAAAACGCGACTGGGAGCGATCAAGAGTATCACGCAATGGACCATGGGAACGTTTAGCGTTGACGCAAAGGACGCTGGGAGGCTAGCGGGGTCCCAAATTGCTCTCGAATCCGCTACAACGCGCCTGGGTACAAGGCAGACGCAACACAGCAAGAGGGCCAGTGAGGTTCCATACGTAGTGAATTTTCTGAACATTTTTCTCTTTCTTTCATTTTCCGTACTTTCATTCGCCCTTACGCCCGATCCTTTTTCCCCGTATTCCCATAAAATCCTTCCCGACCTTCCTTGGCCGTTTAGCCTGATTCTCAGTAAATGTTCATCCAAGAACGCTCGCTCGGTCAACGTCCCCTGAAAGTTTGAGCCAAACGGATCTCGGAACGCCCGAAAATTAGTCTACTTTTTCCCTTTTTCCCTGCTTCAAATGATCATTTGGAACAAAGGCCTGAGCGGAGCGGGGCGGGGAGAGGGCTCTCATTAAAAAAGTGAAGGGGTTGATTGTTGTCTCTCGCGTCGGTGTAGTGTATTAATTGTGAAAGGTCTGGTCTCACGTAGGGTGTCAGGCCAAAGCGAATTAGTTTACCCATAAAAGTATCACAGAGTAAGTGAGCATGAGTTCACCCTCTTTAGCTGAGGGCTGGGGGTAGATGAAAATATCTACACCTAAAGGGAAAAAAAAACAAACAAACAAAAATACGCCATCTTACTGTGCTTGAGTATGGCCTCCTTGGGGTTCAACCGATAAAGACTGGGCCACGCCCAGATTTGACTCCTCTGGGGGCCGGGGGTTCGATTTTAATTTTCCAACGGGGATCCCTCTCCCTATTATATTAAATGGGAATCATAGTCTTCCCAAGCTACAACCCTGGTCAAAACGTCTTGGGACACTTGAGGATATTAGGCACAAGGACGCACTTTGCTAAATTAACTCATATGCTACCTCTTAAAAAAGCTTGGGGATGTTGCTATAAGGGGCTTTTCCTGCTGTCCCCCTCTCTCCCAAGCAGTATTGATTGTGTTGAATTAAAACTTGAATACACTGCACCGAGGGGGAAGGGGGGGAGGAAACTGCCTCAATTTGACGAACTATTGCGTTATATAGTGTCCCAAGAGTTTTGACCAGGGTTGTAGAACCCAGGGATTTTCCCTAATAAAAAAAGGAAAGGCCTTGGGGATGGGGTTTATCCACTCCCACCTCCCGTCCTCCCCACCACCTTTGGATAAATAAGCGTCCCCTACCCGAGTCTCACCTCCTAAGCAGACGTTCTTAGGGCTCAACGAACGTAGGGAAGGAACGCGTGTTTAATAGATTATGCTAGTAAAGCTGGTAAAATATAAAATATCAGCAAGTCTACAGCGACAAACCTTTGAGTGGTGCCGGATATCTCAGTTGTAGACCTGGATCAGCACCATAATAACTTGTAGAAAATCATAAAACCTCAAACTGATCCTTACGGCAAGGCGATGAAGAAGCTGGTAAAGCAAACAACTGGAGTAAGTAAAGAAGAGAGTAAAGCCATATTGTAAATCCTTTATTAACCCCCCCTCTCAAATAAGTCCCCCCCCCGCCACTTTTCGGGGAACAAAGTTAATGCGCCCTCCGTCCCCCTTATTATTCTTCTCTAATAAATGAAGGACTGTATTAATCAATCACGACTGTAAAACTTCTTGTGGACTGATCCAGAATGGTTTATTTACCAACTGGAACTTCGGCAACCTCGTTCCCAGGGTTCTCTCCTACCCGCCCTACGCTCTCTCTCGCTCCGTAGGGCGGGTAGGAGAGAACCCTGGGAACGAGGTTGGAACTTCGGCTGTTTTTGATCTTCAGCTGAAGGATCTGCTCCTGCCTCCAAATTCTTGTAATTGAACTTTTTTACTTTGTATTCTAGTTCTTTATGGAACCTTCCCTCTCAAATAAGTCCACCCCCGACCCCCCCCCCCCCCCCCGCAATCCTAGGAGACCTAGGGGCAGTTAAAAAAAATAATAATAATAAGCCCCTCGGGTTCGTAGCCTATGCTCCCCTTCATTTGTCGGTACATTATAATTACTATATATGAGGTACGTTTCGCTCCGCTGACCTCAAACTGAGGTTCGAGAGGCTCTGAGATCAACTAGGATAGCGAACCACTTCCGCCCAACTTCCAAGAACAGAAAGTGTACGTATGGCTTAGTGTGCAAGTTCGGCAGAAAATATTGCATTCATCTCTACCTGTTGTTGAAACTTTTTGGAATGGATTCACCTACGGGCGATGATCAGTCGGGTTCTTCCTCAAAAGGAGCTGAAACTCTTCCAGATGCAACTGGCGGCGATGATCTGGATCATGGCAAGAGACCGTCCGACGACACTGGAACAGATCAAACTTCTTTGACAAGCGACAACACGAGAGATTCAGCGGAAAACCTGAAATCAGAAGACGAGAAACCGTCGGACATTGCAAAAATTAAAGAGTCCTCTTCAATTGCAAGCACAAACAAAGATGCAACCGACAACGTAAACTCAGAAAGTTCCGCGGTAAGTTCGTTCAAGAAGGAAGTGAAAACGTCCTTACATGTTACCTTATTCTCCTTTATTTTCGCGGGACTTAAATTTCGCGAAAATTTTCTCGGCACATTTCGCGAGTCTTTAATTTCGCGATCGCGGAGAAAAATTGTGTTTGCAGGGAATTTAATTTCGCGAAATTGACGATTAAGTGACTTTATTTTTTCTCTTTTACAAAAATTGTACGTTAATCAACAATTGAAACAAAACCAATATGCTGTCCCTTAGCGGCAGCTGTATTCCTCTGAGATGTTCTCACGAACGAAACAATATCTACGATCGTTACGCTATCGCAGCTAACAAACGGCTCCGTGGTCGCCTGGCCGATTCGATTATAGCCCATTTGCCCAGAGAGATTTCTAGAGCTACTCGCTTTTTCTTATTGAGAGGTGAGATGGTTCATCTTAAAGTTACTGATGAAAACTATCGTCGATCCCCATTGATTCAGGGAGGTCTGGAAATTCCTGTTGAGGTGATATGTGAAATGGACGATACACCAAAGAACAGGGCAATAATGGAAAGATACAAGACACTCGTAACTACACACTACAAGGAGCCGGGACAGGATGCTCAATTTGACGACTGTACAAAGGATGTATTGGAGGAACTGTGCGAAGATGATTACTCAGATGCCGAAGAAGAACTTGAGGCGAATCTTGACATCATTAACATCTAAAGTTGATAGATGATAGCTCCTTGTACTAACACCTTGTGTTAAAAATTGTTTAGGACCCTTGAAAACACAAATACATGATTTTTCTATGTCCATTCTCTATTTTCAAATTCCCCATAATACACTCTGTTTGCCCCCCAAATTCTGCATAAACCATTGTTTTTAAATGCTCCTGGGAGCATTGCATTTTCCCAAGAGCATTTTAAGACAATAAGTTATGCAAAATTTGGGGGGCAGACAGAGTGTATTATGGGCCTATTCGAAAATAGTCAATTAAATTTCGCGGGATCAAAGTTCGCGGTCGTTATTTTTCGCGGGTCTTTAAGTTCGCGATTTTTTTAAAATTGCGAATTTTAGAACCCGCGAAAATTAAGGAGAATAAGGTACCCAATCTCATCATTCATCTTTGAGGAAAGTTCCTAAGGAGTTCCAATAATCTTTTGCTTTTTATGGGTGTGATCACTCATGATATCCCCTTTTGCGCAGCAAGAAGTGCAAGGAAGTGGTTCTCAGAAGGGCGTTCCATTTTTTCGGAGTCCATTCCCATCTCCAAAACCCAGCCCTCAATTTTTTTTCTTGTTGGCGCCCTTCACGGAAAATGCAATCTGAAGGGCTGATTATTTGTCAACACCTTTGAAAAGAATGTCTGAAGGGTCCAATTATTTTCAGCTTAATTGAAGAAGAAGTGAAAAACTCCTTTTTCAAAAACCCACCATCCTCATGGGGTGAGGGGGAGGAGGGGGATGAAAAATAGAATGTCCCAAAACAAGCCTCTTCCCCTTAGTGTATATGTGATCTGGTAATATAAGTATCATATCCTCCTTCCCACAAAAGATATACAGAGATGCACTCCTACTCTATGGGTATTTCTGATGAAATTGAAGTTGTGACAGGCACTGTTGATGAAGCAATGATCTAAGAGATTTTAACAATCATGAAGAATGTTCAGTTCATACCTTATTCTTACCTGAAAATATTTTTACAGTTACTTCAAAATACCCATATGAAGGAATCTCCTAAACCTAAAATATTAGTGACATAAAAAAAATTTGAGAGTATATACTCAGTTATCATTAATTTTAATAATTATCAATTTCAGGGTTTAGCTATTCAACACGAGAGTAAACCAAAGCCTTCTTTCAACACAAAGTCTACTCTTAGTGACGAAGTTCTGTTGGACCACATTCTAGGTACTATCTATGGAAATTGCATCGGAGATGCTATTGGCCTGCTGACTGAGTTCATGACAAAGAAAGAAGCAATGCATGTAAGTTCAATTTGAGGTAAAACCTCCATTATTTTACCTCTCAAGTACATATTTCTTTCAAGGGCCTGATACAGAGGCTATAGCTGACCATACCATTGAACCACACCAATTTTAAGGAGTTCACATAGAGATTGGAAATGGCCAGCAAATGTCATCCGATTTTGTCCGTTGAGTTTAAGGCCTATTATTATCTCGGCACTGATTTTCCTTTAGATAGAAATCAGGTCAAATAATTAATGTATATTTTCCAACAGGGCTGTGATTTGAGGACTCCCAAACTATAGTGGGGGTATGCAAACATGTTTAGCAAAAATAGCATATAATGTCTCAACCTTAAAAAAAGCTTTAGAATGAAAGTGCGCCAGAACAGGATATAAACAATTGGCTTTAATACCGTATTTATTCGACTATAAGCCGAGCGATTTTTACACAAATTAACACTGAAGTGAATTAAAATTTTGGCTTTAGAAGGGGTCTCGGCTTATAGCCGAAAGTTTTTGAAAAAAAAATTTTTCCGGCGCATGGAAACTCTACCAAATCGAGATGTATTTACGTATAAGCCGAGCTAAAGTAAAGAAACACAATATGCAATCGTTGGTTATTAACTTTTAAGAATGTGGTGGCTCCTAAAGGAGGCGTTTGATAAATTTAATGTGTTTTCACAGAAAAGATAAAGATTCTTGATAGGGAATAACCGTGACGCTGACGGGATGTGATTACAAATCGATGGAACTTGACTGTTTGCTGCTCCAAATCTTCTGGGAGACGCTCAGCGAGTGTTGTTTTGGTGCGAAGGCTGACGGAATAGCGGCGCTTCCATTTCTGGTACCAGCCGAGGGACGCTTTAAACTCAGGATCCTCGCTGAATTCCTTTGCCTTTAGACGTAGCATCAATCCGCTAACAGCTATTCCTATGCAAAACGAAGTGAGAAGGTTACCAAACGATCGAAAGGTTAAAAATTCGACACGTCTTGAATTTGTTTTGACATTTGTGAAAACTGGCCAATGAGAATCTTTCATACACAATGTTGTCACATGATACTACGATAGTTTTGAGAGTCACACATTCAACTCATATTCACTCTGCAATCAGCTGATTGATTTATTTCGTGATCTTGTTTCTGTTGTTTTAAAATACAAAATCAATGCTCGACCAAAAACTTACCTTGGCTTCTCTGCTCTGTAAACCATTCCAGTATTCTTTGATCGAGCTCCAGATACTTCGGCGTGAAGCATCCCATCGTCTTTCGTTTCGCTGACAATTTAATCTCGCCGTTAAAAACGTTCGCTTGATTTTTCCTCCAGCAACGGACCATGGACTCACTGATGCCATATTCTCTGGCGATTTCAGAGTTATTTTCAACAGTTTCTGCTTCGGCGACTATTTTACGTTTAAGCGCGAGGTTGTAAGACGTGCGACGAGCCTTGGGCATGATGACAACTTGAGTTGAAATAAACGATTGCGAACACGAGATTGTTTGATAGACGCTGCGGATGTCTAGGTACTGGTGATGCCGCTTAACAACACAGTTAGTTTTAAATTCAATTTTTTGGATCACTTTAATTCATCTGAGTTATGATTCATTGCTTTTCAATTGAATAGTTAGTTACGGGTAATATTTAATAATTCGCGTGTGTTTTCTAAGAGGGAAGCTTTTTGCATAATAAATCACCATTGCATCTCTTGTATACGCGCGTGTGTGTTATCGTCTAAGCCTCGTTTATGACAATCAATGTGATTTTTTTCCGAAAATGTTAGGTTTTCCCGTAGTTAACAATTCAGTCTTGTAATAATGAATGGGTCTCGGCTTATAGCCGGGTGTTTTCGATTTATTTTTGGTTCTCGTTATGCCGAGTCTACACGTTCAAAGTTTGGGGTCTCGGCTTATAGCCGAGATCGGCTTATAGTCGAATAAATACGGTATTTCTAGAATTTGGTAACATAATTGCCCCCGCAGGGATTTCGCCCAAAGGCGAAATCCCGAGGAGGCACCCTAGTAACTCACGTGTATATTAAGGACAGTACTTACAGTTCAAATATACAGTCAGTATACTAGAAAAAATCTCGATTTGCTCGAACTGGGGCCACGAGGAATTGGTAGGTAATGATGACGTTTCTATTGTTTGCGCCCACAAGTACGAAATGGTTAGGATGACGTAAAGACAGAAAATCCCGATGGGACCGCTCAGGTAGATTTTGTGACATTTATTGTGCAGTCCAGGCACCCTTTTGCGTTACGCAGTGACATTCTGTGGAGCAGTTGTTTTGAAAGTTATGGACCAAAAGACACTCATTAAGTGCAGGGGAGGTTATAAGGTGGGTTGAACTGTGTATATATAAACACTTGGGAGAGTTTGCCAGACACGAGTTCACAAATCTTTGATTTATATTGGAAACCTTGCCAGACACTCTTTCTCTCTCTTTGACTGGAATAAGACAGCCCCAAACAAGCAAGACGGGTGAACAACGGCTAGCTTATCACTAGCAGATTGATGGACATTTACAGAATTCGCCGACAATCAAATTCTGTGCTGACTTATTCCCTGCTCACAGATGTCCTTCCGTTATAAAGTTTCAACTAAGCTAGAATGTGCTAGCGTGAATCGATCAAACGTCCTTTTAATTTCTAAGGCTTAAGCAAATAAAATGAACTGAATGTAAAAAGGGAAAGAGAAATAGCGAAAAATCCAACTTCTAATTAAATCTTTTCCTATGGTTTAGAATAAACTATTCTCGAAAACTGAGAATGTTTTGATCAAAGCTGTGTAAATCGAGCTGAAACTGTGCATGGAACCTTACGTTTCTTGTATTCAGCTGTGTATTTATCTCACCTATTGTATTAGATACGTCTGAAAATCTTCCTTATGAATCGGTAAATTTCAAGGAGCTACACAACCAGCAAGAATACTATTGACCGACAATATACAGAATGGGGGCAGCTGTAGTGTCAACTATTACTAGTATTATTGAATTCAAATATTTTCCTGTCCAGTAGGGTCTGGTGCCCAGGCAGCACAGCGTATCTAGTTAAATCCTACCTGAGTACCACTCCCAGCAATAAAGAAAGGGGTCTGCCAAATAAAACAAGAAAGTGAAGGGTCTGAATATGGTGTATACTGGCCTTAAGGCTAAGTGTGGCAAATGATGCTTTCCAGACTTAAATCTGGAAATATTCCGGTCGACATAACATGACCTCTATTTTGACTCAAATTTAGTGTAGCAACACTATATAGCTAATATCTTCGAGGGAGAAAAAAATTAAGATGTCTTTGCAGGTACTAGCCAAATAAACAAATATTAAATAAAATAATAAATACACAAAATGAGAGAAAAATTAGTAAAACTATAATCAAACATATTAAGACTTTGTAAACGCCGAGTAAAATCAGGAAAAAAACTTTTCCTGAATTCCTCAGGGAGAGCATTCCATTGTTTGGTGAAAAAATATGAAAATGAGTGTAGACCATTGATTGTTCTTCTAGGCTTGCTAAGAGACAATACATGGCTACTGCGGTTATAGGTTGTGTGGAGAATAGCAAACATATTCCTCATATAGGTTGGATACTGACTGAACGATAGGCTTTTGTAAACTGGTATAATTAAATTCTGAATGCACTTGTGATACAAAGAAGTCATTTTAACCTTGTTAAGCAAGGTCGTCTGTATTCTCTGCCCCATATTAAAATTACTAGAGTCATCTCCAGCAGATAAATCTTGGGGGAAGTACGTGAAACGTGATGGAACCTTATCCTAATACTCTGTGTTAGAACAGTATCTATGGCATCCTTGTTAGCATCAACTTGATGCAACCACCTGCCAGTAGTGATGCACTGAAAGTATAATGAAATGCTATACCCTAAATCCTCTATTAAGCCCCCCCTCTCAAATAAGCCCCCCCTCTCTAATAAGCCCCCCTTATTCAGAGGAGGAAAGTTAATAAGCCCCCCTCCTCCTCCCCCAATCCTTATTCCTTATTCTTCACTAAAAAATTAACGATTAACGTGGACTGATCAATCAGTTATGGTTTATTCAGGCTGGAAGTTCATATTGTTTTTGGTCTTCGGCCACATGCCATAAGACATGTATGGTAGTTAGTCAGAAGAATTGGTGTGTTGCCTATTGGAGATTCCAAAATACTCCCCAATTTTCCCAAATTCTCTGTCAAATACCAACACTTTGAAAGGTTTCTTTTAACTTTTGAAATCTTTTCTCCTGGGTTTCTCCAAATCACCTCTTATCTTTTTCTTGATGTTAAGTGAAGATTTAACTCTCTTTTTTAATCTCAGATTTATGGCAATTACTACGAGAAGACCACGTTTCAAAAAGTTAAGGAAGCGCTTATTCACCCCAAAATGCCAAACTTGGAGTATGACATGAAGTATAAGGATTTCCATCGCGAGCGGTTTGACACTGGTGACTGGACAGACGACTCAGATCAAATGATTCTTATTTTACTCTCTCTTGTGGAAAACAGTGGGAAGGTTAGAGCAATTTACAACTTTAGCTTAGTTGATATTTAGCAGCTAGACTTTACGCAGTCTAATGTTTATTAAACCTTTCCCATATTAAGCGGGAAAATAATTCAGTCTGTTTCAAACGGTTCTTCCTAATATATTTTAAGAAAAATGGACCTTTTTTAACGAGCACAAGCGAAGGTCGCGTGGGTGTCCGCCTCACAAATGTTTTTTTTTTCTTCACCAGAATTAGTTAAGTAATGTGGTAAAGAATCTCGATTTAAGGAAAACTCGTTACAGCGAACTCATTTTGCCACTCGCTTGGTCCTTTGTTATATCGAAGTTCCATTGCACAGTGTACAAAATTAATTCTCTTCAAACCCGCATGAATTTGCCAATACATTAAGTACGAAATTATCTCTAGTCTTGTCTCCGAAGACTAAGCAAATTTCCTGCTAGGATTGAAATGGGATTTTGCTATAAAGGACTTCTTTAACCATAGAAGGGGTTGTACGTGAAGGAGCAAGTGAGTGAGTGACTTCGTGCGTGCTTTCGTTTTGTACGTCAGTGAGCAAGTAAATTTAATTTTTAAAGTAATTCGGCCTGCAGAAGTCGCTGTCAATCTGTGTAATTCTCGGAAGAGTTAGGCTCACCAGCTGAACCATATTTTGAACAGTGACAACAATATGGAAGGTCCTGTGACTAAAAGGGAGTTAGAGTTTTCTTGAGGGATAGTAAAGTCAGCAAAATACGCATGCGCTTGTAGGGAGTTAGAGTTTTTTTACGCGTGCGCGCGTAGGGAGTTAGAGTTTTCTTTAGGGATAGTAAAGTCTGCAAAATACGCGGGCGCAATTCTCATCCGCAAGGAAGGTGACAAAAACGACTGCCTGTTAAACTATGGGATCGGCCATAACGATCTTACCTAAAACTGGGGGACTGGCTGGACTAGCTTCAAGATCTCACCCACGATGCATATAACCGCAACTTTAAGGATTGGACTGTATCCTAAATAAACTTACCTATTAAGCCATGCCCCAGTCCCACTCGTAGAGTTCGCAAAGTGAAGTGGGGTTGGGGAAGGGGATGCCCTTCAAGGGAGTACTTGAGGATCGTTATCCCCGTGCGTTATTGAGCCCAGAAAGAGAAACTATGTTAAATAATCTTTATAGATGAAATCAATTGATCAGTTAATCTCTTTCCTTTCCTCACTGACAGATGGATCCCGTGGATTACGCAGGACGGTTGAAGAAATGGTCCAGGGAAGGCTTTAAAGAACTTGGTGACATGGGTGGAATGGGTATCGGCAGCACCACACACTCTGTTCTACGTCATGCTCAGTTTCTGGCAAATCCACACGAGGTATAGCCTGCAGAGCAGACGTTCTTAGTGTTTCGTCGCGCGTTTCCTCCGCGTGATGAACCCTAAGGACTTCTGAGTGGGTGGCTACACGAGGTATATACGGTAGTTGTCAATGATTTCAAAGAACAGTTGCCTACTAGCTAGACTACGAGCAGTCCCCATTTTTCCTCAGGGATAGTAGAGCGAGCGAAACGCGAGCGCGCGTCAAAATCACCCCACGCGAGAAAAGGCGACACGCCGCCGCCGCGTGTTGCCTTTTCTCGCGTGGGGTGATTTTCATGCGCGCTCGCGTTTCGCTCGCTCTACTATCCTTGAGGAAAAATGGGGACTACTCGTAGTCTACCTACGAGCATGCTCTCCAATTTTTGCGAGGGAAGTGAGCTGCGAGAGAACGCCCCTCGCACTCTCGTGTCCTTTCGTGTGCGGCTTCCGCGTGACTTTTCACGACTACCCCACATGGAGAGCTTGCTCGGGGGCGAAAAGAACAGTATCTACTAAAGATCATAAACCATAAAACTATTAGACCAACGGGCATTCTGGGAGATGCTTTCTCAATTTCCGTCAAGGCCCTGTTCACTCTGCAGCTTTATACAATGTGGTAAATGACACGCGCACACACGGCAACTTTTCTGTTCATTGTATAAAACCAAAAGATTCCATGTTGCCGTGGAACAGTTCAGTAAAATAGGCTGATTTAGCAACAGGACGGGAACGTCAGTTGGCGACGGGAAAGCGCGCGGAAAGGACTAAACACGACTCCCGGTGCCCAATTTGCCGCTCTGTCATTGGTCAAGCCAGTTGTTTGATTTGCGCGCGTCGTTGTCAAATGACGTTCCTGTCTGTTTCTAAATCAGCCTAATACATCAACCTAATACGTCAAAATGTGTGATAAGAAAATCTGAATCAGTGACACACTACCATGTTGCTCGTGCGCCCTTTTATTGTTCTAAACCACATTTTGACGTCACCTGTGATCAAGTACTGAAGAGACGCACGGCAACATGGAATCTATTTGTTAAGTACGAGACTATCCTCGGTGAGCCAGGGAGAGCTAGTCGGGATGATAGAATGTTCTTGGTGAAAGTTTACTATAAGATCCCGACTAGCTACCCCTGGGTCGTCGAGGATGGTACCAGACTCGATGTTTGATGAATATTGACTGTCCATGGCTTGCGTGCCAGGCGTTTGAAGAGAAAGAGAAAAGTAAGTGTAATAAGGCACGAGGAAGGTGATGAAGTGAAATGAAAATGCCCTTCACCCTCGATGTTATTTACCCTCCTTTTGTTCGCAATGAACGGTTAAATTTGTGGATTTTTTATAAAGTTTTGATCGCTGTTACGAACTGTTTGACCGATTTTAGGCTGCCAAATACGTATGGGAATTTTCCGGCCGCTATCTGGCTCCTAACGGAGGTGTCATGCGCACTTCAGTTCTTGGAATACATGACTTTGGTAACATTGATGGAGTAATAAGTAACACAATGGCCGCTTGTAAGGTCACGCACGCAGACCCAAGATGCGTTGCGTCGTGTGTTGCCGTGACAACAGCAGTTGCAGTAATGTTACAAGGGAAGCATATGAAGCAAACTGGAGAGTATAATGTTGAGGCAGTGGTCAAGGAGGCATATGAATACGCCTGTACAGCGCTTGAAAGCAAACAGGAGGTAATTGTCTTACATTCTTTACTGGGTTTAGACCTTCCCCGTGGTGATGGGCGTGTAAAGGACTCATAGCTCCCATGAAAGTCACCCCACCCCTCCCCCATGCGAGGCGCATTCCCTACTAAAGAGATCACTGTCAGAAATTGTTACGCCAATAGAGGCTATCAAAATTCTCTGTGCAACATCGAAAATGTTTTCCCCAAATTTTCGATGGCTTAAGAGTGGTTGTTGATTACTAAGAATTTTGATTATTTATAGTATTGACTTTGCACAGCCAATGAATATGTTTACCGTCCCTAGAGGTTCTTTTACGTCTTAAAGAGTCAATTAAGTGAAGTACCGGTGTTTTGAGATGGGGCCAGGAGCCCGTTTCTCGAAAGTCCCGATAATTAACGGGCCCGGTAAGCTGTCTCTGTTTACATTAAAGGTCGAGGTTTCAATAGTTTTTCATCTAACATGATAAAACTGTCGGTTAATGAAACAAAATGGAGTTGTTTGCTAGCCAGGACCCGCGCTCTTATTATTTCGATTTGAATATTTGATTTCGGGCCCGTAAAGTTTCCGGGACTTTCGAGAAACGGGCCCCAGGATGGTGTTTGTTCCCCTTTTCCAATGTAGTGATAGAAAAATTGGAGGGTTGTGGGGTGATCGCGTTGCATTTCCATGAAACAGCAAGGTAGATTATGTTAATTGAAACGTAATGACGACCAAAATGTTAAAGAATTATCGTAACAGGGTTCTGCAAACCAACAGTGGTATTTTCGATTGTTAGAAGAGTCAATGAAGATTGTTTAAAATGTACTCAAAACAAACGAACTTAACTTTTTACCTGCCTTAAGTCTCAACGAGCTTGGTACAATAACAAAGCGGGAACATCTTCGTAATGTTTTGGTGGAGTTTTCAGAACTGCATTGGACTTGAAGAACACAGTTAAAAAAAAAAAGAAGAAGAAAAACGAACGCCCTGACGAGCCAGTTCTGAGAAACGGGTAAGCACGTAATGCGGCAATAATGGACTTCTTATGAACGGCCTAGAGAGTCTTGGAACTGTTGATTTTTTTTTCTTAACACCTAAATGATAACCATATAGGCGGGTGCGAGAAGATAGGTCCTATTTTTTCTCTTTAGAAACAAGACCTGAAGGAGTACATGTTTGCTAAATCACTGAATGATCTACAGCTCGACGAAAGTGGTAAAATAGGTTACACTTACAAATGTATGGGGGCAGGATTTTGGGCGCTGAGGCAAGAAAACTTCCGAGATGCACTAGAAGCCATTGCTTTCGAGGTAATGAGAGTGAACTGTTGTAAAACAATAGGTGTGCGGACGGGTGGTCAACGGACCGGGAGAGTTACAATGTATAACAATTGAGTAACCGCAGAATCTCATACGGGGCTGAAACGTGTAACTACTACATCTCTGCTTTGTACGATGCTTGTGAATATTCATCTTCGCAAGTACTGTATTCTTGACGAGAATCAACCAGCCAAACTTCGTAAACGACGTAACGCAATTTTACTCCACGCTTAAAAATAGCTCGCGTAAGCAACAACGGCGGCGACGGCGACGAAAAATCACTTCGGCTGGCGGGCGGGCAGATGGACGGACGGACGGGCGGATGGCTTCGTAGGCCATATGACAAGTCGCTAAAAGACTTGTCGCTGGTCAGTTTTGTTTCCCCTTGTGCCCCGATCCAGTTTTCGCAAGTGTTTCTGATAGGCTCTTTACAGCTACAGTACAGGCCACAGGCATTGCAGCATTACACGTGTGTTTCTTGCGGGTAAATCTGCCATTTTGCACGCAAAACACGCGAAACACGAGAAAATACATGCAAATTTTCGGAAACTGAGAGTAAAATTTTACACTTCGTGTAATTGTGCGTGTAAAATTTTACACGCGTGGTTTTGTGTGTAAATCCGCCATACTGCACGCAATTTACACTCGTGTAAAAGCTGCAATGCCCGTAGCATATAATGTAGTCATTCACGTGGTTTAAATGGTACAAACGCACCATGCTGGAGAGCAAGAGGGGCATTTGGAAAGAAAAACAAAGAGCTCACAGCATTTGAAATGGTAATTTCCTTTGTTTGTCTTTTCTCGGTGCTTCCTCTGCTTATATGAGTGAGTAGCTGCAAATGGCCTCTAGAGAGGAGAAGACGTTACGTCACGTTAACATAGTAGCACAACTTCTGATGATCTCAATAAACTGTTGTCCTGCAAATATGGAAGAAAACAAACAAACAAACAAACTTTTGACATGTATGACTTTCCTGTACATGATTGAACTCAGGAACAAACTGTATCCCATACTTTTCTTCCCTCGTTCGACAATGCAAATGGCCGTCTCTGCCAAGAAAGATTTTTGAGATCCAGAAATTTTGCTGCCATGGTAACGTGACGTCACACTTCTCTCTGTTGTCTGATGTTGTTTTCAGGGTGGGGATGCAGATACTAATGGAGCAGTGGCTGGGGCTCTGTTAGGATGTAAACTTGGTGCTAGTGCTCTTCCTGCCACTTGGCTTAACGGACTGAAGTACAAAGACTGGCTCGATGGGCACATAGGGAGGTAACTAACCTCTTAAAATGTCTGTTGGCTCCTTTTTAGAATAACTGAGTAATTTCTGGCCCTCGTTTCGCTAGAGAACTGTGTTATTTCAGAGGCTACTTGTAGACCATAAACCACCATGTTCTCAACGAGTAAAAGAAGTGGGTACGATATGTAACCGCAAAGATTCGTGGGGTCGTTTGGAAAGACAACATGAATTGCTGGTTTTTAGTGTCACGCCATTCAAAATAGATCAAAATAAAAATCAAAACCGTTCAATAGATAAAGTCCGGAATCTGGAAAATGAAAGGAGGTAAATATACAAAGACCCTCGCCAAGATTCAGGTCAGAAGAATATTCCGTATCGAGATATCCGAAGAAATGTTTTACCCAAATTTATAGAGATTTGTATGGAGACGCCATGCTGGTGCCCATCCGGATGGGCACCACCATAGCGGACGGAAACCAACAAAAACATCTGTTACCGAGTTTTGGTACAAAAGCGTGAATTCATTCCTCGAGGAACTCATAAACATTAAAGTAATACTTTTTCTAATACATGAACTGTTAAGATAGCAAATTCCCTGAAATACGTCATGACTTTTTTAACGTACATGACAGCTCTCTCGGCCGTCATGTAAATACCACGTCACGCAAAAGCTTAGAAATTCAAGCGTACTGTATCACAAAACCAATAACCCTTGTGAAGCGAAAATTTGTATGAAAATTAGTTTTCAGCTGCTCTAATACATCGTGAAAGTAAAATCTCAGTAGGATCGATAGTTTTGAAGTTTGAATTTTTGTGACGTCATGTGAAACCTACAATAGTCTCAAAATACTATCAATCTTCACTATTACAGAAATCGTAAAGACCATGCCTTATTCAGCTAGAATAACCTTGAAAGCCTATACATTTTCATAAAGAATAAGTTGAAAGGATTTGGTTGAAGACCAAAGCATTTTATCTAAGGTGATTATTAGTAGAAAATTGATGTTTGCTCTTCTTGGGACTTAAAGGGTTAGCGTCATCTCACTGATAAAAATTCTTTTTCCACAGCTTCCTGGCCCTCCTGGGCTTGAGCAAGTGAAAGGAAGGAAATGCTGTGAAGAAGTAGTGTCAAAGAAATTGTAGAATTTATTGGCCATCCTAAGGTTGCGGGGAAGAATTTTGACCCAGTTTCTTACGCAGCCTTATCATAGCCACTAAACAACCAAAGGCGTCCTCAAGACGGTCTCTAGTGGGTTTTGTTGTCCGCTTAAGTAGATCGAGTAAGTTAACATGTCAACTGAAAACGAACTACCACAAAATAGTTTGTTTTAATAAAAATCACTGTATATGTCCTTCACTGTGGCGTTTGTTCACCTAAACTTTAGCGAGCAGCAAAGTCGACCCGTCTTTAGCCTGCAGAGTAAGCGTTTTTTAACGGAAATAATAATAATAATAATAATATTATTATTATTATTATTATTATCATTATTATTATTATTATTATTATTATTATTATTATTATTATTATTATTTGGAAGGCGCGAAATAGCATTTAAATATGATCTAATGCGCTCTAACAAAAAAATATATAAAACTATACGTAAAATTTCCTAAAAAAATTAAAAGTTTAGTATAAATCTCTCTATACATACAATTAAAAAGGCAATCAGATCAGATCAGAGTCTCCTCTGATCTGACGGGTCACACAGGTGAGTCGGTTCAAACCCCGGGAAAGCCAAAATAATAATTCTTTCTTCCTCGAGTAAGTTAAAGAATAAATCAAAGAAATCGAAGTGATGTCGAGATATTTAGAACTAATTCGGCTCTCACCTCGTCAAATAGCCGAATAAAACCGAAAATCTACAGACTTAATTGCGTGCCCAATCTGGTCCCAAAAAAATCAACTTTGGGGTATTCCTGACCGTCACGAATCCTTTTCTTCCCGCTCCGCCGAAATAATAAACTTGCTATTTCGGTCACAAGCTGTTTTTTTTTTCGAGGAAGTTCATCTTCTGTGGCTTGGCAGGTGCAAAAACAGAACGTTGACACAAATTGATATTTCTTATAGCCCTGGACAGGTCGACCTGTCTAAAAACTATTAAGAATCGGCGTAATTGATACGTTTGATGCAACATCAAGTGAATTTAAAGTCCGTTTTCAACTTGTATTTCGCTTTTTTGTCCGAGGAAGTTCGCGTTCTGTAGCTTTGCAGCTGAAGATACCGAACTTTAACAAATCGGCGTTTCTTTTGCATAAACGTAATCGGTGGCTTTCAACACCAATGGCCAATAACTCGAATGGGACATTTGTGATAACGAAGACACCAGCAGGAGTAGGGATATTCATTACAGCCCTGAACATTTTTCTTTCCATCTTTGCAACTCTGGGCAATGCTCTCATCCTGGTTGCTCTACGAAAAGTTTCCGCCATTCATCCACCAACCAAGTTGTTATTTCGATGTCTGGCAGTTACTGACCTCTGTGTTGGTCTTATATCTCAACCACTTTATGTTAACTACATTTTAACAAGATATCTCGATATTGGTAACCTCACTGTTGAAATTTTTTATACAGAGGTCTTTTTCTATAACGTGTTGCTTGCGGTATCGCCCCTAACATCGGCTGCTATCAGTGTTGACAGACTTCTGGCTCTGTTGTTGGGGCTGAGATACAGACACGTTGTAACTTTATGCCGAGTTCGTGTGGTCATAGCTTGTTTTTGGCTCATTGCTGTTTCAAACTCTTCTTTGCTCTGGGTGTATTTAATCCTATTCAGTGATAAGGTAAGACTTGCCATGTTGTGGACCTTCATAGTTTTAACATTGACTTCTGTAATAATCTCAACATTTTCGTACACGAAGATTTTTTTTACCCTCCGTCATCGACAAGCCCAAGTACAAGATCATGTTCAACCAGAACAGTCGAGCAGAATAAGAAGTGTGCTGACCATAGCACGGTACAAGACAACAGTGTATAGCGCAGCTTGGATACAGTTTGCTATGCTTGCTTGTTATGGTCCTTATATTATATTGGCAATTTTATATAATTCGGGTAAAAAAAGCTATATTACCACTGAAATAGAAATCGCATGGGAATTTTCCTATTGTCTCGCCTTTTTCAATTCATCTCTGAATCCAGTCCTTTACTGTTGGAGGATCAAAGATGTCAGACAGCAAGTGAAGAACACCTTTCGTAAGTGTCTTTGCTGTTGAGTTTACTTACAGTGACAGAGAAAAGATGCAAGAGATCAATGAAGACAACTGGCCATCATGAACAGTGCCGCTACCCTGATATCAAATGACACCCGCGCACACTATCTATCAGTAGTCAGGGGCACCCAACGAGTATATAGTTCAAAACCACTTAACATAGCATTGTTGAACGTATTTTAGTATTCAAACGGTAGATATAGGCATATTTTTATCCCCTAAAAACTTTTCATCTGTTCGGATTTCCTAGCTGAAACTCTAGTGATCCGAAACTTATAGGGATCAAAACTTACCTTCTCGAAAATTTCAGGCAGGAAAAGGCTCCCGAAAATTCTAGGTGGCCTTTTTTAGGGTCAAAATCCTTTAAAAATGGGTAATTATACCATTTTGTAAATGTTCGAAAATCCTAGGAGAGGCAGGCAAGCAAGAAATTTTACAACAAATGCTCCGAAAATCCCAGATCTCAAATCGTCTTCCGAACAGATATTTTCCCGAAAATTACCGTTGGGTGCCCCTGAGTAGTGATACCACACACTACCTATACTGATATGACATTTATGTTTCATCGTATAGGTTATCCCTGTTCTTTAATTTGATCGTTTTTTGTCTAAATACAGCAATAAAAGAGGTTTGACGATGTTAAGGTCGGTATTTAAACGAAGTCTAACTTAGAGCGCGGTTTAAAAAGTCTTTGAACCTCTAGATCGCTTCCTTATAGTGGGTTATTTTAAAAAGAAAAATGTTTTTCTATAGTCTACGTTATAAGCTTTAACGAAATCGTTCACGAAAAATGGTGTTTTATTTAAAAGCATTCGGCGAAGTGAAAATGGCTTATAACGCGTTTTTGTTAAACACTTGTTAAACTCCGTAACTGACGTAACTGACCCAAACAGTTCGATTGAGGGGGTTGCATTATTTTGAGTCAAAATTTGAAAGTTTCTTTTTGATTGTTTTTTTTGGCTTAATAGAGTGAGAACTTTAAAATTTGCCGATGGTAAGACTGCTAAAAAAGCCAATAAACTGTTTATAAAGAGTTTCAGTCGGCTAATGCTCGCCGGGAAAATAAGGCCCGCTGTTACAGTTATTAATATTCACAGTTTATGCATGAAGTATAGCAGCGTAACCCCCGCACCCGGGCCCGCACCTTAATTGTTAGATCGAGATCTCTGTTGCAGAAGAGAAGAAAAGTAGATATTTTGGAAACATTGGTATCATAGGAATAAGGTTCTATTTGATAAGTTAACAGATCTGTAATTAAAATGGTAAAAGTGAAGCCCATTCAGAGTTCTCCCTGTTAACAGTTATGGTTTTCTCACCACCGCATTTTATAATTATATATACCTACTATAACTGTCCTTGTATAAACAGGAAGTTTAAAATCACACGATTTGCATTTAAAATTAGGCGTTAGCGAGGAAAAATAAAAGTGCTGTCGCAAAGTGAAAATAGGCTTTTGACTGTTGTCTTTTTAAAATTTAACCCATTTACTCAGTAAAAAAGGACAACGGTCGAAGGACGGGCTTTTGAGTTCGACTTCATCCAATTTATTTTTTCACGGTGACATACGAGACTCGCGGAAATATGACACTTTTCGCGGGAAACAAGCCGTTCTATTTATAAATCTACTCGGGAAGGGGTTGACCCAAGAAATTAATGAAGATGGAGGCTCCATTTGATGGGCGCCTTGTTTACTTTAATAGCACATAACACCCCAGGACTAACCCCAGGACACCCCAGATGGATTTTATTTGTACAGTGCCCAGGCCTCATTTGCTTGGCTGCGCGTTGATCTTTGCCATCCCTCTAGGTTGTCAAGTCTGCTGGATTCGTTTCTCTAGCTGGGAAAGCTTTATTCGTTTCTATATCTGATTCTATCCTATTTCTACGATCCTAGCATGTTTATTTACCGTTGGAGGTCGAATTTCGTAAAAAAAGTTGTGTTGGAAAAGGGAGCATGGCGACCGAGATGCCGTGCTTACCTTGTGTTTTATATGCATATGGAGGAAACTATCACGAAAGTTCGTTTGAACATTAAGGACAACAACAAATAACTGCAGAGTAAGTTTCACTGACCATTATTCAGTATTTCCTACAAATTTTAGGATCGTATTTTTACTCCAAATACTAACATTATGAGAACACAGGGCCTGGGTTACCTGTGGTCTTATGTACAAAATAGAGTTGCGCCGTGATATGCAATCGAAGAAATAATGCAAGGGTTAGCATATTCGAACATTATTTAAGGGCCCACGTAAAAGAGAAGCTGCCTTTCATGGGCTGACCGCTACAGCCCGGAGCTGCTACTAAGAAGGAACAACACGAAATTTCTAGTACCGAGAACATGGGAGATGCAACACGAAAGAAGGTGAAGCTGGAACAGGAACCTGGAACGTCAAACGGTGATGCGGTGAGTTTTTAAAGCATCTTCCCGTAGAATTCCTAGATAAATTTGTAATCCGTCAAAATCGAATAAATATTCTATATCAAATAATACAGTGTTCTTACCAGGATTTTATACGCTGTAAATTAAGAACATTTAAAATTTGAAATTTCAAAAAAATTAAAACATAGACTCTGTAGGATAGAGAAGCTAAAAAGGGGACTATGAGAGGGAGAAAATTAAAGCGGGTCGCGTTTAGTACATACGGTTAACTCGACATTTTTACCGGTCTGAGTAAGATTGAATACCTTGTACTCTCTTAGATAATGGTGGGTGTTTTCTAAAGACGCCCTAAACAATTAAATTTTGGCTTATATTATAAGGAAATGTACGTTTGGTATACGTATGTAAACATACGTACACGTAAACATTCCCTCTTCGTCCCCTTTGGCACCGGTACCCGGCCTTGTGCTAATTATAGTGCGGCATTTTCTGAAAAAGTGGGCAATGGCGCAATACTGCAGTTTGCTAAGAACACATACTTGTGAAACCTTAATAACTTTTATTTGCTTGGAGAAACCAATTTTGTTTCCCTCGGAATTAACTCAACGTTTGAATCTCAACCCTTCCCTCTGTTCTTACTTGGGAAACAATGCAACTCTTGCAGACTCCCCTGATCGGTTGGTAGAGCACTGCACTCCATAGCAGGAGGTAATGAGTTCAATGGGCCCTTTGCATGAAGCAGTCACTTGGTACAAAAAACACCTCGCTGTAAGGCAAACAATACCGTGGTACCTTGAAAAGAAAGAAATTAGCTAATTTTGAATGATCTGCAGATTTGTTCGTTTTTCTTGTCTCTCTGTATTGTTTGCCTTTCAGCAAGCTCGGCATTTTTGTCCCATGTGGGTGTTTTGTATCCTATTCTGGGGATATAGTGATCAATTTCCGTACATGTATCTGCATGTTGCTTTATTCTGGACAAAATAACTCCCTGATTTCTACATAGAGACTAAGTATAATGATCGAAAACAAGAAAGTTTAAAGTGGTACATACCTATAAAACCTATATAACACTCCTTCTTGTAGGGAACTTCAGCAAAGCAAGGGATTCCTGCAGGAGCTTCTGCAAACTCAATGTCCTCTCTTGGTCACAAAGTTCTGTTGGATCGCTTATATGGTGCTATTTATGGAAACTGCATAGGAGATGCTATTGGACTGCTGACTGAGTTCATGAATAAAACAAAGGCCATCAGTGTGAGTTTTTTTTCTTTCCTGCTGTTTCTGTCTGGCTATCAAAATTTGTGTGTACATATGGCCAATCGCAGTGGGCATCACTGGGCTGTTTCAATGGGAGGGGTGTGTGCTCTGGCCCAAGCAAATAAAAGGCTAGCTTACAGTTTCATGAGGGTTGATCCAGTTTATCCAGGAGAGTAGACATACATAAGTATGTGCTTTAATTAATTTGGAAAGACCATAAACACTATTAATTATACACTATCACTTGGCTGCAGCATTAACACGAGCACAGGACACTAAATTGACGACTTCCACTGAAATTTTAGTCACCATCTACCTACAGTGGTATAAGCAAAAAACAGTCAGGGCTTGTGTCACTGGCTACTATCAGGGTTATGATTACTTTTCCGGGGATATTAATTATTGGCTTGCACTGATTTTTTTTTGCAATGATTTTTTTTTTGTTGGGGAATGGTGAGTTGTTATACCTTTCGTGCCAGAGTCTGTTTTCACCTAGGTGTATATGTTACAGGTCAAAAGTAGGTTGATTATATTGATGAATAATGGCTAGGTAGAAGACAAAGAAATTGAGAATCAACCTACCGGTAGGTTAAAAAATTTTAACCTGAATACAATTTTGACCTTGAACATGTACATTTAAATGGGTTCTGGTGACAAACTGCTGGGTCATACCCTGTAGTAATGGACCAACATCCCGTCCAGGGCGGAGTGGGGAGGGAGTAGTAAAGCTATCTTTCTGAACCTTACTCCACCATGTCTCTCTTCACCCAGGTGTATGAACGGGTGTTGGTGACATACTGCTAGGGGTAGCCCTGCAATAGACTAACATCCTGTCCAGGGGGGACTAACAACACTCCTAGGTGATTTATGCTACAGAAATTGGATTAAGCTGTGGTTGTGTGCCCCCCCCCCCCCCCACCTGGCTCATGTATGCCATAGCCTACATTAAAAGATATCTCACCACAGTGTTGTCTGTTTTGATATGTAGGTTTATGGTCGTCAAAGGCCACATTTAGAATATCACATGAAACACAAGGACCGCCACCGAGGAAAATTTGACACAGGAGACTGGACGGATGATTCAGATCAAATGATTCTGATTTTGCTGTCTCTGATAGACAACAAAGGAAAGGTGAGAAGAACCTGTACATAATACATCATTACCTGAAATGACCTAATAAATGCCCACTTCCCAATTTTAAACGCCTCTTACCTAGCCCCCTCTATGCTGTTAAAATTGTATGCCACTTTCTAATAAACTCCTCTTTTTTGATAGACCCCCCCCCCCCCCCCCCCAATGAGAATTACTCCAAAATACTGGGAATTAGCAAAACAGGAGCAAAATCAGTCATTTCATTCAGTTTCTTGCTTGATTAACATGTACAAGGCTCATGTTTATTTTATCTTGCTCAATGTCAAGATCAAAGTAAGGATGGACCAACGATGGTAACACAATGACCCTGAGCAAGAATTCTGACATCGATGTTGGGATTTGATAGAGCGATTTGTAGAGGTACTATACCTCCTGAGATCTAAACTCTGGACTAGGAGACTATTTTTTGCAGCACTCCCGACCCCCATCCCAATATCAGCCACCTCCCCCACCCCCCTTTCCCTCCCTTAATTAAAACAGCCCAGTATTTTACTGTGTATGTGAAGTCTAATATCAATTAAGCAGCATAAAAAATGGCTTCTATGACTAGATTGATGATATAATCTTATTGTCAGTGTTCAAATATGGACCAAAGTGGCTGAAGTTACTCAGTGTGCAACAAACACAGACTGTAGACTTGCAGACTAGTGGCAGGTAAATGAGTTAGACGTTGTCATGAAATGCTCTAACAGATTTCCTATCCCTAAACTAGACTTTTAGAAGACTTAATGTTTAGGGATAGAGAATTTGTTAGAGCATTTCACAACAATGTTTACCAGCTCCTTTACCTGCCAGTCTTCAAGTCTGCAGCCTGCTCTTGTCACAAATGAGAAGTTACTCCACCCCCATTTGTTCTTGAAGTTGTGTCCCTCAACCAGTGGATCATTTTCTTAAACCAGACCCAGACTCTTGAAAGCATTATTTCCTGTTTTATCACCTTATTAATAGATGGAGCCTGTTGACTATGCTTTGAAGCTGAAGACATGGAGCAGGAATGGTTTCAAGGAACTTGGTGACAAGACAGGAATGGGTATGGGAAGCACGACTCGCAAAGTGTTGCACCATCCTCAATTTCTAGAGGACCCTCATAAGGTATTACCACCTGTATGATAAATTCATTGACTTTCTAGGTGACTCCTTAGTTGATGATTGTCTTTATTTAGAAAGGGCTAATGAAAGGAATACATGAAGCAAGGTTAGATGGGGTGCAAGTGTTCTGAATAGAAAATCAGCTTCACTGGGTTCCCTGTGTCCATTGTATTGTTCTGTGTAAAGGACGATTGCTTTGGGTTTGGGGTTGGAGGGAGAAATACACATCAAGGAAAGACATTCAAGTGGCAAAAGAAAATGAAAAGTGACTCACAAATTAACAATGTCCAGGCACGTGTGTTTACATTTTGGTTCCTTTAGTCTTCTGCTGACAAAGGACAGACTGTAGGGACCAACTATAGGTGGCCGGTTTTTAGAGAGATACATCTTCAGGAGCTGATTAGGGTAAAGGGCTCTTGGAAACATAAGGAGATGTACATCCTGAGGGTCACTTTGGATATTCAGTTCTTTACATCCTACAAATGTGTCCTTTAACACAGGGTGACTGTTTTAATTTTCTTCAGGCAGCAACAGACGTCTGGGAATATTCAGGCCGCTATCTTGCTCCAAATGGAGGTGTCATGCGCACTTCAGTGCTTGGAATACATGACTTTGGTAGCATTGATGCTGTGATAAGTAACACAGTGGCTGCTTGTAAGGTCACGCATGTAGACCCAAGATGCATTGCATCGTGTGTTGCTGTGACAACAGCCATTGCAATGATGTTACAAGGAAAGCATATGAAGCAAACTGGAGAGTATGATGTTGAGGCAGTGATTAAAGATGCATACAAGTACGCCTGTAAGACACTTGAAACTACACCTGAGATAATTCTATGAATTTTGTGTGTAAGTTAAGCACCATTTTGAATTTTAAGATCCAAATTTGAACTCTCATATGTTGCACCTATTCATTTCCTACAGAAGTAGTGGGGAGAAGTTGATAAAGTATCAACTAAGCAAATTAATCTTGTGTGATCATGTCCGTAATTCTCATGACCAATCTGTTTTACAAAGCATTGATATTACAAGGAGAAATTTGAGGTTCATCACTTTTAGGGCTTAAAGGGTTAATGTCATATAATTTGTGTATTGTTAAGAAAAAAATCATGTCAATAAAATAATTTTAAGAAGAATAAGAATTTGAATTTCATTTCAAAATAGCTGGCAGTTATAACAGTGAAGACCAGAAAACAGCATCGCCTTCTAAACCAAATATTCTGGCAACTAAAACAAAAATATTTAAAACTGCACTAAATCTAAAATGAAGTGGGGCATGTTGGTCTAGCTCATTTTTGATTCTCTATTTAGGCTGAAGAGCTCAAGAAGTACATGTTTTGCACGTCACTAGATGACCTCCGGCTCGATGAGAGTGATAAAATAGGCTACACATACAAATGTATGGGGGCAGGATTTTGGGCTTTGAGGCAGAACGACTTCCGAGCTGCATTGGAGGCCATAGCATATGAGGTAACTTCATGTTCAAATCTACTTCCGGACTCGTCATCTGAGAGGTTTTGTTTAGGGAATGGATTTGTCAAAATTAGTCTGAAAAGCAAGTATTCAGCTCAATGTTTTCCCGAGGCTTAGCAACCCGTGTGCCGGTATGCATATGCGGACATGAAATGATGTCAAAGATTCGACAGAATTATTAGGTAAAAAGGATAGAGTTTTGCTATCCCCTCTTGCAAGTTTTTACATTCATAAAGAACAGTAAGATAAATACTCTCGCCACTGTTTCTGCCAATTCTAAAGGCAAGTATATGTCTTCGTTTTTGTGGACAATCTTTTACAGCAATCAACAGCCGATGGTCGGCCACCCTCGAGGCAAAATAATGAAGTCAGCCTCTTCATTTACCCGTCAAAAAGGTGTAGCTAAGCCCATGTTAGCCTGTGTACATCCACCCACACAGGTTAAGCCCATGTTTTCAGTCCAATAGCAGTTATCATCTCAGGTTGCCTCAAACGTTTTACTTTTGAATTACCCATTTTATGGATTCTTGGAGAACCTCAACACATTTTAGCTAAAGGACAGCTCACATACAAGCCGGAGAAAACTGGCGACATTTCGTGACGCCAAGACTAGCCTCTCACGAAGACATTTTTAGTGGAGTTCTTATTTCGTTTGTGGGGAGGGAGATACAAGCTCCCTAAAAACAAGTAAAAAGTCCGCGTGGGAGGCTACGTTACCACTGGTTTCCCCGCGAAGTGACGTCTGTGGAATGAGCACTACCCTGATCTTGGTAGTGCTTCTGATTGCTTGAGGCAAATTTCCCTCTCTGCAGGACCAATCAGAGGCACGACCTAGATCTTGGTAGTGACGCATCATCAGTATGGAACTTCTGTGCTCATTTCTCAGGCATCATTTCGCAAGGAAACCCCTTGCTGACGTCGCAAAAGGTCGGCTACTTTCTCAGGCTACTTGCGTACCAGTTTTCCAGGCTACTGCAGTTTGTTTTAGTCTGGTTGTGTTTCTCATCTTGTAGGGTGGGGATGCTGACACTAATGGCGCGGTAGCCGGAGCTCTGTTGGGCTGTAAACTTGGTAGCAGTGCTCTTCCACCAACTTGGCTCAAAGGACTGAAGCACAAAGGCTGGTTAGATGGACATATAACAAAGTGAGCTGGGTTTTTTTAAACAAAAGAATTCACAGATTCTTCTGCGCTACATCAGATAATCCTTGTGCAATACACAAATTTGTGTCATCCAGGAACCCGTTTTGAAAGTCCTGGCAGTAACTTTTCGGCCCCATAGGCAAATTCAAAACGTTTTGAATAACAGCATGGATCCTAGCTCTCAAACCAGTCAATTTTCTTTAATTTGCGGACAGTTTCATTGTAGTATTTTTAAAGGAATTAAAACGTTGATGTTGAATTTAAACTCGGAAACATGAAATCGCTTTGTTTGTTCGGAAAGTTTTGAAAAGTTTCTGCTTTCTTTAAAAAAATGCACGCCAGGTTTTAGTTGTTCAAAATGTGGATAGAGCTTTGCATTGTGTAAATCTCTCTCCAGTAGATAACGTAAAAACTAATTGGTTTTCCCAATGCTTATCCATTGGAAGTAATTTATCTGTTGGATAGAACTGAGCTATCCAAACTTGGGACTATCATTTCTGATGTCAGACGTCTGATGTCAGGTGTCTGATATCAGACGTCTGATGTCAGATTTCTGTTATCAGACCTCTGAATGTGAGACGTCTCATATCAGACGTCTGATGTCAGACGTCTGATGTCAGACGTCTGACGTCTCATGCCAGATTTCTGTTATCAGACGTCTGACGTCTGATTTCAAATGTCTAATGTTACACGTCTGATTTTAGATGTCTGATTTCAAACGTCTGATATCAGACATCTGATGTCAGATTTCTGTTATCAGACGTCTGATGTCAGATGTCTGATATCAGATGTCTGATGTCAGACGTCTGATGTCAGACGTCTGATGTCAGGTGTCTGATAATGAGACGTCTGATGACAGGTGTTACTGTTGCCGTTCTTGCTTTGGTTTTAGGCAGTGCAGAAGGTTGTCTATTTCTTCTTCGAAAAACGGTGAAAAGTTTCGCCATTTTCCCGGACAGCTCTATTAAAAAATTGAGCTTATGCAACCTTATCCCAGACCTTTCGGTTGCCGTCCCTTTCCTGGCGATAGCCTGTACTATTGACGTCATCTTACAGGATATCACAACGTCTTTCAAATTTGGTCAAAGCAAGCTCGTTATGAAGAATTGGCCAGGGGATTTGAACCAATTACAACCGGAGAAATATTTTGAGTGATGATAGTGAAGACGATGATTATTAACAACAGCTTGTTTCTTTCTTTAGATTTCTGAATCTCCTTCAGCTTGGTGACCAAGTGGAGAAATAAATTCTGCAAGCAACTTTTTTAAAGGTATTCTTTTTGGAAAGGGCATGCAAATTTCTAGAGAGATAATCTTTCGTCTAGAAACGAGAAATAAATGTAGTAAATTATATTTATATGCACAACTTCAGTCAATTAAGTAAGTAAGTAAGTAAGTATTAAAGTAAGAGACTTTATTTTATGAGGGTGACACGTAACAGTAACTGAACATTACTGGTGAACTTGTAGCCCTCTAGCAGTAGATATCATGGTCTCAGTTTGAATATACATACAACTTTACGTTCTGAATCGTTGTCAACCTCGTTCCCAGGGTTCTCTCCTACCTGTCCCTACGGAGCGAGAGAGAACCTGGGAACGAGGTTGCGTTCTTATCAATATGAAAAAATAGTTGTCCCAGATAGGATAGTTACTTTCCCACCCGAGCTACCCTGGATTAGCAAAATTTTCTTACATTTCTTTAGGGTGACCAGGGTCATGCTTCTAGACAGGCCAACTTTTCTTTATAATTATTAACACCTTGACTCGCCCAGCCGGGTCAACTCGATCCGCTGTGACGATCGACAATCAGAACTTACGCAGGAGCTGTTTTAGACTAGCATGCCCGAGCGCTGTTGGTCGGACAAAGGGTCAACTTTTTTGTCATATAACAGCTCGCTAAAGTTGACTCGGCTGAGATGGTGCCCCGCTTTCCCAGGATAACCTTTCTTCATATAAACAGGGTTTAAGAAAACTACGCATATCGAACGCAGCATTAATAGCTTTCTAAAATAGCCATAACTTAAAGTTGAGTCATATTTAGTTTGTGTTTTATTTTGTTCTTTACCTTATTACAGTTTGTATTTCTTGTATTTCCAGCTACTACTGTTTTAACTACTTTACTGTACTGTGGCCATAACTTTGTGACACCTCAAGGTCGCACGCACTGCAATAGAGGAACTTTGATTCCTATCATAGGAATCGTCACGTAAGTCGTCTGTCGACATTCAAATCCCATCTGGCAGCCACAATTATGTAATATCTAAAGGAAATTCAAAAACTAGAGGTACCATTTCACTTCATTGTTATCCTGATCTGTGGCTATCCCCCAGTCAAGCACGTCTAGAAGCGATAGGAGTGGAGCATCTTTTTTTGTCTCGATTAAGCCAAGAGCATGGCATAGAAGGTCATGGAACAATCACTAAAAAATGTATATCTGCCTATTAAGAAAGGGATGATGGAGCATCAGAACGAAAAAGAAAGCCAATACCTTACTAGCGAGTTGAGATGTAAACTGCATAACTGGAGATACACATTAGACTGCAGCCGCACGTCGAAACCGGCAGAATATTGTGGGAATGGTGCCGGCAATTATGTGGAGAGTTACCCCCATAAAATAACTTCAATTTTCTCCTACGATATCCATACATTGTCAAGAGATTAGGTTATGAGAATTAATAAAATGATCATCTAAGGGAAAATGCTTCGATCTTTTATCAAATTCTCTCAACTCATTCTTTAACAGTTTAAGGAAATATATAGAGATCAGTTTGGAGAATTTGTATGTGTATATTAAACGGCTTAAAGGGTTAAGCTCTCTATTGCCACAAAGCCGTGCATGTCCCTTACCTGGAGTGTGCACGTGGCTAACTCTGGTAGTTTTGGCAGGCACCGCTGGACTAAACGTGGACAGCAGAAATTCGGTAGACATGTCAGTTCGCTGGCACATGGCTATTGGAAAAAAGACATTAAATTTCAGGTAAAATGTAACTGAAAAAAAATGTCTAAACTGTTTGCAAAATAACCGGCCGCCGAGACCTCATGCCCTCACCACTCTTTTCTTTTGATAAGAATATGAAGGCTGAAATTTGCAAAATTTTAAGAATATTGTATGAATAAACCCGAGGCTGAGATCTTGATTAGGATGTAGTTTTGTGTGTTGAAAACCTGTAAATACTGTACATGTGTACAATTACATTGTACGCTTTTTTAGCTTGTTGTTTAAAATTATTTCATTCTCTTGAAGTTCAAAGGGGCGAACAAAAAGAAAAAACTTGCACTAACCATAGCCAAATGTTCATTGCTAATGATGATGAACGGTACATGTAATGTATTTGTACCGTATACCGAGCACACTTCAAAAGAAATGACCAAAACCGAAAAGAGTATCATGAAAAATTCTTTCTTTTACTAGAATAATACAAGAATATTTTCAGCCTAAAACAGCCGAAAAATATGAATATTCAGCCTGGGCCGGAAAAACAACATTCTTATAAAAAAAGAGTGTTTTTAATTAGGGAACAATGTCATTGACTTGAATCCACACCATATTAAAAAAGACGTTGAATGAGATTATCGCTGTTTTCAAGAACATCATTTGAAATTATAACTACCCGCTTTTTCAAACCCTAAGGATTTAATACAAGTGTTGCTAAGTTCCTTAGCCTTTCGCAGCGCGATTAGTGCGTTATTTCGAATGGTTCACGGGATGTGAGCCATAAGGGTTATGTTACCGAAGTGAAATGACTGTGAGCTACTGTGCGGGCGTAGGGGAAACCGTACAGGAACAGGCAAGTTTTACTGGACTTTTAGCCCATTGACAGCTACTGACCATAAATCCTTCTGATCGGACTAGACTACGTAGCTGGCGGGATTCTTGTGCCCAGGGTACTTTCTCGACAGCGAAGCCGCCACGCGAAACGGGTGGCGAAGCAGCGAGGGAAAATCCCAATCGTCGCGCGGCTCCGCCGCCAAACAACTACAGCTCTCGCCTCGGCGCTAATCCCGCCAGCTACGCTGGCTAGATCGGACCAGTTATTGGTATTCTTAGGAATTTCGGTTTTCCTTTAAGATCTATAACTATTAAGTGTCTTAAACTCAGAAGAGGGGGGAAAGGGTCCATTAACAAAACGTCATTACGGGTCATTAGCCTGACTTTAATTCATTACCTACTCCACCACCACCTAAATGACTGCTATCCTGAAACCACCTTAGCTTTCTACCTTGTTATCCGATCAGATGGCCTCACTGGGCTTTAATACAATATTTTCGACAATTAAAAATATTTCAAGTAATTCTTACGGCTAGTGGAAGAAATCTTTTCATCCTGGCTATAGCAGAGTTTTGATTCTTGTCCATGTTGACCGTTTCCACTTGAACATCTATACTATTCGGCATGCACTGTTTAACATCGGTGACAGTTCCTTGAACGATGAACTTTTTGGTCAGAATGCAGGTGAGACCAGCTTGGCAGGTGCAATCCTTAACATCCTACCAAGGGAAATGCAAAACAAGAGATGGGCCTCTTTTCAGCGAGCCATCATAAACGAGATTCAGTCGTTCAAAACCTCATAATCGCCACGTTCCCTTTGACAAAGTTCTAGCGTTCAATAATGTCAAGTTCCAAATCATTCAGTCTTTTTTAGGTGGCCAAGTTTCAACGAACCCTAGTTACCTTCAGGAGCCAGCTCCTGTTACCTTATATTAGACGTTTCTCTTGGTCACCGGGGGTTTTATACGGAGAAGCTCCGCTCCGAGGTGCAACCACTTTCCCTTTACATACCATTTTTGATAGAAAGGGTACCCCTTTCGTATACCTTCTATTGAAGAATGGTACCCTTTTCACATACCTAGTTTACAGCTTTGCATTTCTTTTAACTGCTGTAAATTCACTGTCTTTAAAATATGAACAAATCACAAAACCAGAACGTTTTCTCGACTTATTCACAACCATAGAATGCATATCTCAGCTCTATTGGGTATTTTCACACACCGCAATGACAGATTTCCCTATACTTTCATATACTTCAATTAGTGAAATCCCTTCCCTTTCATATACCTGAAGCCTGAAAGAGGTACCCTTTTCGGATGGAGCCGCCCTAAGAGGCCATTTTAAGGATAACCCTTCCCCAGTCTTTGTCATGGTGTTTGGAGTGCATCAATTTGCAGGTTCAGTCTGCAATGGAGTGACAAACCGAAAATTTTACTACCGAATGTAAACTCACCGGGTTGTTGCATGCTGCAAGCTTAGGAAGATCCGAACAACCCTTAGGAAACAAAGGTAGTTCAATAAATACATTGCTTGTTTTTAACAGTACATACCTGGCAATAGTGAAGGTTAAGGAGTTTGTCAGTAACTCTATGAAACGGTGTTTAAACTTACAAATGACAGGCCAATAAGAATACCAGAGAGAAAGAGAATCTTCATAACGTTTTACACAAAGTGAAATGGTCCGAGGAGATTTTCTTTTAAAGAGTAGCTGGCGGCAGAGGTGTGCGTTCTGTTTCTGTTATGTAAGAGAAGGCTTAACGGGACTTAAATAATTCTTATTTATAATTAAAGCAGAACGTTTGCAATATCAGTTGTCTTCAGCATCGCTGAAGACAATAATAAAAAAGGATCTAAGCTGTTCAAATGTCGGCATCCTATGTTCTTAAACTTAATATCTTTTCGTAGCCAGGAGATGTCTACTGAAGTACTGAAATAGAACAAAGTCTGAAAAGAATTCATAGCTAGTCCGGGTGTTAAGCTGAACAATTGCAATTGCGTGTTTACATTTACTAACATCGTTGTAGTATTTATAAATGAAAGCAAACAAGCAGGGGGTGTTGACATTAGCCATAACGTTTTTGCTTTCGAAAACCTCAAATCAATTAGAATAACCCAATGAGTTGATTTAGCTGCATTCAAAGGCAAAGCCTCATTTTCTATGTAAAGATGTCCTTTTTAAATCTCATTTTATGGTGCGACATACATCACATTAGCGTCTACGTGGTAAATCATTTTTCAAGCAATTTTTCTGCGGAGAACCAGGGTAGGGAAATCTGTCATTGCGGTCTGTGAAAGGACCTAAAAGGGCTGACAGACGCATTTTATGGCTATGAAAAAGCCAAAAAAACTTCTGCGTTTACTGAGTTGTTTGTATTTAAAAGACGGTGCATTTACAAAATTTAAAAGGGATATAACGTTCTAAATTAGTACGTGAAAGGGATACCATTTGTCAATGAAAAACGAAAAGGGTTCTTTTTCTGTCAAAAATTGGTACGTATGGTTAGACTTCTGGGCGGAGCCTCCCCTTGCTTTTTATTGTGTACCCCCCGGGGAGCCTTTGCCTGTATATTGCGGTAGAATTACAAAGGGCTACTGGGCTTGAAACGTCACTTAGCTTTTCAGTCCTTTTACGGTGGTAAATTCACCTTAACAACTAAAATGTCGTAGTCTTTAACTCCTCTTACCAACGCTATAACTCAGTTTCTTTTGAAACAAACACCTTTTTATTGTTAGTTGTCAAATTGTCACTTATCTCTTCTTCAAAAGGAAAATTCGACAGAACAGAGAATATATGGGAGAATAATCTTAGGCAAGAGGTCTTAGATTTTAAGGGGTCTTAAAGTGTTCTTTTATTTCAACTACGTATACTATAGCTATAACTTCGTCTGTCGGTCAAAGCTTTCTAAGAAATATCTCCGCCTGGGAGGGACGACACGCACTGCAGTAGCGGAACTTTGATGCCAATGATCGGAATCGTGACTTCGCCCGTCTTTTGGCATTTAAGTCCATCTTGACAGCCACAGTTGTGTAATATCTAGAGTTGAAAAAAGAAAGCACTCGTTTGGGCAAACTGAATATATTGTAACATTTGACTTACTGCACTGGTGTTTAAAGCCACTTTTTGTAACCTATGAACACCAGCATTACGGAAATCTCCTGGAGGATTGGGCTACTCGACTAAGTTATATACTAAAGACTCAGCCCTGAGCCGAGTTCAACCCCTTACTTTTTTACATACCAGAAAAGGTATACCGCTAAATGGTACATCTTTCACAGACGGTGCTCTTGTCAATTTCATCGAGCATTTGATGATTAAATGTAACTGATAGAGCCGGTGAAGGGTGCGCCTGTTATAAATACTCTTATACTCGGCAAACTTCCGTATCCTTTCATAGCCGGCATTAACTCGTGGAAAAATACCCGAGGCATGAAAAGGGAACCTCTCTCGAGCGGAGTCATCTGGTACCCGTATAGCTGACAGTAACATAAAGACTTTAACATATACCTTTAGAGAGCATTCTGCCATCTCTGGCAGTTTTGGAAGGCACCGGTTGACAAAGCGAGGACAGCATTGATTCTGTTGGCAATCACCCTCAGAACGGCAACTCTGTATAAGAAACAACAAGCAATTGTTTTAAAGATGATGTGTTGCATGGGAAAGGCTAAGTCAGTTACTTACCATTAATTGAGATTGAAACAGAGACTTTTCAGCCCAAGCCTCAATGACGTTAGCGTTGACTCCATCGCCAATTCGGAGAGGACGTATCTGCTTGAATGGCCAACGACCTACCCACTAGGGAGGGGTACGAACAGGACTCAAAGGTCCCATGCAAGGCATTATCCCCACCCACCATATAGCTAGGTGTGGCCCCAAGCGATTGTTACGTCCCTATGGTTAGTTAATTGTTGTTGTTTTAAATCCCACATAAGATTCAGTTAAGAGAATTCTGGAGATGCGTCTACATTCAAACCCAATTAAACTAATTTTCACATTTGGGAGTGGCATCTTGAGCAATTGTCGGGCATTGTTGCCTATACTAATTTCTGGTGTGGTAAATTGTGTCGATAGTGTTATTTGTTCTTTTTTTGTTAGTTTCTTACTTGGCCTGGTAACTGAGGTAATCCAGGGAATAACCGACTGTTTCTGGAGGTTTGATGATGATCCTTGTTGACTGTTTCCACGTCAATCTTCATCCCTTCCGGCATGCACTGTTTGATGTAGGCTTTTTGTCCTTTCATGATGAAAAGCTTGGTCTGGACACAGGACAATCCACCTTGGCAACTATAGTCGTCGCCGTCCTGAAAACAGATACATCATGAGAAAAAATCGAGTAAAACAGCTCCTCGGATAACTGAGTGAAGGGGTAGAACAGAATAATAAAATAAAACACCAGATTTACTGACGACGCCTTTAACGTGAATAAATCTGTCAATGTCAATAAATTTTTTTTAAAGTCGTGGCATGCAAACCTTTAAAAAGTTACCAATAAATTCTTTAACATCGTAGCAAAGAACCTTGTAACGACTTACCTATTCAGTCTTAAATATATTAATGGTATCAGTGAAACCTAGGAGATCATGGCACTTTCCTAACTAGTTAAGTTCTCAATATCGTACGCTCGGGCCCTCATATTTGCCTAATTAGCTCTGATTTGAGCCTAATAAAATCTTTGATGTCGTGCCAATTACCTCCAATACAGGATAACCATTCAGCAAGGAACAAAACCTCAGGACTTACCGGTCTGTTGCAAACTTTAAACTTGGAAAGTTCTGCGCGAGTCTGGAGAAAACGTAATGTTTTTTGAAAAAAATAAATGAGCAACTGTGATTGAATGCCAACATTCTGGCGTAAGAGTGTTTTTAGAAAGCTTTATTTTACACCTGAAACTTCCTTACGCCAAAATTGGACTGGGTTATAATATTGCAAGTATATTTAGGAAAAGAAATGTAAAAGTAGCCCAGCTTTTAACTTACCAAGCCAGTGCAAATAATTAGAAAGATAAAGAACTTCATCTTTAACTGATCAACGAAATGTGGCACAGTTCACCGAGATAACTCAGAGTTTATTTCAGTGTTATTTTTCCTGCGCGCTGAGAGAAGTTTCTTATCGTCGAACTATATTTGCTTAATGTGTTTGAAGAGACTAGACATCGGCAATTTTGCTTTCAGCTTAAATTCTTTTATAGTTAGTGCAGTAGATTGATTATATAAGAGCTTTTAAACAATAAAACCATATCAGTTTTTTTCTCTCATAGAATAAAGTTTATTCAACTGTTTTGTGCAAAAATAGAACCAGATTTAACTGAATACATGCATTCTTGCTTAACGTCAGCTTACTAGAGCAATCCCTTTTAAGGTACGGACATTACGACACGTTTAATTTACAAATTGAATAGTTTAACCTGTTTTACATGATTTTAAACTGCTTAAATTGTGCTCGCCTCACCAGCGAGCGTGCTGCTCACTTTTTCTCAACATTCGCAATTTACGTAGAAATCATATATAAATAATATATACTTTTAATATAAGATGTCGTCTTGCAAGGAAAAGCTGAATAAATCTAATTCGTTGTTCCTTTACCCCGGGGGGGGGGGGGCACTCCGCATATGAAAGGGGTGGGGATGCTCGTCGTCTCGCTTAGGGGTATAAATTTCGGATTTTGGTCTCACTTAGGGTGTTCTGGGCAAAACGCCATCATATTTAGCCCTGAAGGTCTCGTTTAGGGTTGCACGTGAAAAAATATGAAAATATATAAATTGTCTGTGTTTCAACATGGTCTCTTTTAGGGGTCAAAAAAAGCTTGGGCCACACCCTGATACATTTTATGTTTACTTCTGCATACTCCAGTGATTGACCTGGCTTTCGCGGTGAAGCGTAGGCAAAAGAAATCGTGCTATACTTTGTTGGCACAGTTGCTTGACAGTTTTAAATGGTCACTTCTCCACTAAGTTTATACTGATCTAAAGCTGGGAGAAGTGGCGCGGGCTTGCATATGACCCCTCTTCCTGTCTACATCCCTGTTAGGGTACATTGTTGCTCAGTCTTCTTCGTTATATGCGCTTCTCTTCGTAATCATTAATATTTAATCAGTTTATTCTATTTATTTCGGTGTCGGGCATTTTAACTTTATTCAGGGATATATGTCATATAAATAAATTTGTTTTTAGGTCGGTTCGGAAATCAAAAGTTCCACCATATCTCAAATATCTTTTCTTAAGGGACAAAGGATGGTGTTTACAAGCTATCAGTACAGCTGGACACACTTTAGTTTTTACTAGCAAACCTTTGCTGGTCAGTTAAGTCCTTTGCTAAAGGATTTTAAGGATTTTTTTCTCAGTTTGGATCGATCAGAAATAGAATTTGGACGCACGGTAATTGCAGGAAACATCATGAGTGTAGTTTCAGTCTTTCACAACTAAAGGTTTAACTGAGGTTAAAAAAAAACACCTCTTCAAGCTTGTGGTAAGAAACTCGAAAACACGTTCAAAAGGTAGAAATATGTATTCAGCTGTGGAATAGGAAAAAAAAGCGTTTCCTGTTAACGAAGTTCGTTTCCTTAAACCTGGAGTTGGTTCTAACTTTCGCTTCCAAACTTGAATGATAATCAGATTTCCTATCTCATTAAAATCTAACGAAAGGCCACGCGTCCTAACACCTTTCAAGTCCTTTGTTCTCTGTTGAACCAGTTTTAGCCAAATTTCACTTACTTTTCTGACCTCAAACTAGAATTTCTTTCGATACAATCTTAGGAAAATTTAGTTTCTTCCAAACTATTAGCCTGTTCCAAGCGTTCAGATAGTGGAGAGCGGTGCGAAGTAAAGATAGCGATGAAAAGTAGAGGGGGACTGGGGAGAGAGGTGCGCTCTTTTTTTTCTTCGCACCGCTCCCCACTATCTGAACGCCTGGAACAGGCTACCAAACTATCGTTTTGGTTCCCTGTAAAGGAATTTGGTATTAGAGATATTTCTATTTTTGCAAATTTCTTCCACGCATAGCGGGAGTCAACTTAATTTCAGTTCCTTTTGTTCTCTAAACTCTGACACTTGCTAACACCTTTTCCTTACATATGAATGCCATGTAAAACTGTAAAAAATCAATTAACTTAATTGTTCGAAATAAATAGAACCTCTTGTGAGTAGCTTCACAGTTACGCCTTGAGATCTGAGATAGCCAAGAGGAGTTTGTAACTTCAACGGAAAGATTAAAACGATCGTCAACTGCCAAACTCTGGTTGTGTCACCTCTCTTCACGTAATTCTTAAGTCTGAAGAAGTCCCCCTCTACATCCCCGTACGGGATAGATAGACGTATTTGCCGCCCCATGAAAAGGAATCGAAGACAGGCTTGTAATCTAGATTCCACGCCGTGGATTCCGGATTCCAGGTACTTGGTACTGCATTCTTTGTCAGTGGAACTTGGATTCTGGATTCCTGTCGTCATTGGGATCCAGATTCCTTGAGCTGTATTCCGGATTCCAAAGCCTAGGATTCCAGATTTCACAAGAAAAATATCCCTGATTCCGGTTTCCACAAGAATTGTCCAGATTCCAGAATCCGAATTCCCTTGGATGTGTGGAATGGAAAGATTTCTCGTAACCCGGTACATATTCAACCAGAGCCGACTGCCTCTTTTATCTAAGACTAACTCCTCCATAGATCCCATTAAAATAAACCAAGACGTTTAAAGATTTTTGCAACTACTTGTTTTATTAAGTCTCTTCCTTTATACATTATTTCTTTTACTGACTAAGCGAAAAGGCTCTTGTTAGGCATCTTCAGCATCTACGCACTGCCTTATCTGTATCTTGGTGCCTATTATCGGAAGAGTGACTGAGCTTGTCTGTTTGCATACTAATCCATCACGGCAGCCACACTTGTGCACGTTCTATAAGAAATAACAATAATTATTATGCATTGTACTCACTGTCTTTCTTCTCATTGGCTAAGAGCTGACAGTTAATTTTGGAAATAAGCGCAACCTGAGCGCAACCTGAGCGCAACCTACAGATTAGTTAGTTATCTGCTAGCAGATAACTGACTTATCTGTAGGTTGCGCGCGTAATGCATTAATTCCAAGAGCCATGTCAAATCGGTGTATTTGTCGTCTGATTTATTTCAAAACAATGTATAATAAAATAAATGATCAGATTTTGTTTTTGCGATATCCGGGATAATCAAGGTCTCGGTAAGTGTTATCAGCCTCGTACTTACCTCGACCTTGATTATTCCGGATATCACAAAAACCTCACCCAATAATTGTTTCTCATACAGTAAACCGCCGCTTGTACCCCTCCCCACTGATAAGCCCCACCACCTCTTGCCCCAGTTATAGGCCCGTCTAACTGTAGACAAAACAATAAATCCGATAATAAGCCCCACCCCCCTCCCCCCCCCCCACCCCTTTCGGGCATATTTGGCCCCTCCAAATGCATTAAAGTGAATTCGATTTATTAACAAAAAACGTATTTTGATCAGCACTGACGGTAGCTTGTTTCAAGGCACTTTTTCTATTCCAGTTATAAGCCCCCTCGGTTATAAGCCCACTTAAAACCCCTTACGAAGATGTATAAGTCCAGTGCTTATAAGCGGCAGTATACGGTATACACTTGAAGATTTTTCCAAGGAAACACTTTGTTTTACGAGAATCTCCGACAGGGGCCGGAGTTGAGCCAGTGTTTTTAAACAACACCTCGTTCTAAGCAATTTCCAGTTTTTCCCAACGCTTTTATCTAAACACCGTTTATCGTGAACACTTTCAGGGAAGCATATAGTGTCATGATTATCCTCTTAGAAAAAAAACCCACTGACACAGGAAGAGATTTGGAAGACCAGCCGAACTCCTCAAAGCGCCGCCTGAGTTTGACTTCGTTTGGTAGTAATCCTAGATAAGGGATTGCTTTCGAATTTCTCATAGCTTGACCTTCAGAAATGACGGACACGTGGCCGAATCAGAATTTAAATTGCCCACATTCACCCTGGAGTATAACTGACCCTCGATAGACTCAGTGCCGAGGTGAGATACTGAGATTCAGTTGGCCAATCGCCGGCGCCCAAAGACACTAACATACAACCTAAGATAGTTCCTTACCTCCAAGTTGCAAGTGAAGTATTTGAAGAGTTTTGGAGCACAGCGCTTCCCAAAAGCACAGCAGAAATTTTTTTTGCAGTCACTATCCGCTTTGCATCTCTAATTTAATATGAAATAGTCAGTCATTATGTGAATGTAAAACAAGCTCAAATTCTAAGGAATATAGCGGCATTTTTGATTTCTTAGCCCCCTTAGACTGAATAAATAGAAGACTATCCAACATGAGGAGAGTGTTTTCTTGTAAAAACATTTAGTTGCATGAAAATAACTTTGTCTTTTGTCTTAGTCCCTAGGCGTCCTTATTCTACGTTCCAGCTCATTTTTCACGTGAATCCCGCGTCCCGGACTTCCGTATCCCGAATAGCGTTTTCTTTCCCAATCCCACATCCCGCGTCCACATTTTGACGAATCCAGCTTTCCAGGTGGCATTCAAATCCGGTATTCCTCTAATGTTTCCCGAATCCCGCAATGTATTTTAGTCAAATCCCGGATCCCTGAAATACTCTTCCAGACCCAGATCCAATAAACTATCAATTCTAATTTTTTAGAAAATTAAGACAAGATTCATTTTGAGTTTTCTTACATTGAACCAAAGCCAGCGTTTGTTTCTCATGGGCACGTCTTCTTCCTCCTCAAGATCTAGCGTCTCCACCTCGATCTTCTCTCCTTCTGGCATGCATTGCTTTACAAGCATCACTTCTCCCATCTTTAGTATTTGTTTGGTTACCGTACACACTAGTCCAGTTTGACAGTTACAGACCCCCTCCTTAAAATTGCAACGCCAAAAAATGTTAGCAAAGTAGGACAGAACTCCTTTGAAAGTGTTTCCGTTCGTTGAAATTCAATGTTCACAATCTCGCAATCTAGTTATGATTCCCCAACACTTCTCATGATACTCTGTCGTCAGTTTGTCTCAATTTTCAATGTTAACTATATATTGTGAATTATTTGTTTTTGTTCGTTATTGTTTTTCGTTACTGAAAAAAGGGTTCGGTTATGAAACGCAGTATACAGTGTCTCCTCGACATGAAATCTAAACCATGTTTAAAGCTGTTTTCTCAGTGAAATGCTGCCTACTGATTCTTATCGATTTGAAACTCAGTTTAAAGTTGCTTGAACGACTCTATTCCGTATAAAATCCATTCCTTTAGATTTCCATGGCTACAAGATATCGGAAATGATGGTTTAACGAAGAGTTACGCCTCGTTTTAAGGTCACTTTACTCACCGATTCGCCACAATTTGCAAGCTTGGGAAGGTCAGAGCATGCCTGGAAGAAATACAGAAAATTGACGAAATTATGAATAGCGTGCCGGGCGTGTATGGTATGATTAAGAACCCGTATTAAGACTGACAAAAAAAATTATCATATCTTTTGCTTACCAAAGTAAGCGTTATACAGACACTAATAATAAGAAACGTCTTCATAATCTCAACTCGGCTTTGAAACGAAAGAATCCTATGACTCTGCAAACCAAATTGGAGTAAGATACTTAAAATGTGATATCTTGCTACTTAATCTGCCTGTCTTTATATACCATCCGATTTAAGTCCTGCGAAATTCTTAATTAAGATGATGTTTTCACAACTGTCGTTGTCTCTTTGAAGTAATTATAGCAGTCATTATTAATGGTTATTGTCCTGGGTTCGCATCATAGTGAAAAATGCAGAGTAATAAAAGGCCTGTGTTGTATGTTTGCTTATGATAACTGCCTATAGAAACAAGGACATTGCACACACCTAAAATTACTTTTGTTGTTCACTGTTCAACCTCGTTCCCAACAACCCTGGAAACGAGGCTTGTCATCTGATGACGAATTGTGGGTACAGCAAATAAAGCATGATCTTTTCACTTATGTAGGAGTCCTAATGCAAACGATACCCTCTAAAGTAAAGAAATCAGTCTACAACGGGAGCTCGATCAATACAGTGAAGAAAGGCATCCTTGTAGCATTTAATAAGATGAAAAAATCTATTTATTATGATGGCTGATCAATGATTAGCTATTCATGATTTCGCACTACAGTACAACCTGACCTCGACAGAACGAAGGGCCAAGGGAGTGGCAAAAGTTTGTTCGCTTTATCGAGGTTTCGTCATATCGAAGTTCTTTTTCACATGTTTTACAATTACCGGGGTAAAGAAAATCTTCCGTTATACTGAGGACTTCGTTATATAGAGGTTCGTTATATCGAGGTTCAACTGTATAGCGACTGAAATTAGGTCTTTATTTATTCGTGATAACGATCATGCTCATATTTTAGCTTTGAGGAACAGCATAAACCGGTAAGAACGAAATTGAATGAACTTGATGTATTGACCCCCTCATGTCTACGTTTCCGCTGATCTTACTCATAAAAATAACTGGATCTAGAACTTCGGTTAGAGAATACAGTCCAGGCAGCTGTTTGAGTCAGGTATCGGATGAAATGGATTACCCCTAATTTCTACCAATTAATTGACGTGTTTCGCAGCACAACGAATCAAAAGGACAAATCACTATTAGCCTCGCCAAAATAAAGTTTATACACCTGTTTTACGCAACAACGCTACAAAATGTTTTCCAGTTAACTGACGTTTTCGCACAAGGCTGAAAACTGCCAAAGGTGAAAGATCTTGACCCGCGGCTGGTTTGTGTCACAGAGAACCACAAAATATGTTTTTAGTTTTCAGCTCTCTTTTTTTGAAGCCCCCTATATTCATCCGGACTTTCAGTCTCCGCTCACACTCAATGAAAGAGACGGACCATTACATGTTATAGGTTTGTTTCTTATATAATAAAGGTTGTAAACCGATGGAAAAAAGCAAAAATACAGATGTCAGAGCCGTTTCTCTTCGAATGTTTTATCTGTTGGATACAGTGCATGTTTGATGGTAAACGATCAAGAGTGACCGTGGGAAAAAGTGGTGCTCAGAAATAACCGCCCTCGAACGAGTTTAGGGAAAATGTGTTCATTGATAAAAAGCAAATATAAATCCTTCTTATCAGAAGTTACCACTGATACCAGCAGCTCAAACATCTCCTGCCCTTTTAATCCGTTGTTTTTGGCCGAATGCGCACATGCATTCGTATAGAGATTAAGAGTCACGTTTACGACAAACGGCAAACGTCAGATTCAAGTTGAGAATTTCTAAAAATAGAAAATAAGCTAGTAAAAACTGTGGAGAACAATTCCTTATGGACAAAACAGGCGCGAAACTACTTATTTTTGTGTGGAGGAAGTAAACAATAAACTACAATTGAGGGGAAAACTTGGTCACGTGGTACGAATTCACGTTTGCCGTTTGGCTTAAACGTGAATCTTAATCTCTCTAATAACTGCAAAGAAACAGCATCAAAATAAAGAACCAGACAACAACCGAGAGTAAACAGCATTTGCTGAGGGTTTTTAAAGACTCTTTTTATTGTGATCTCTCTTGTTACAGCTTTTTGTCTCTTCTAAAGCTAAGCACTCTTCTTGGGTGGCTGTAACTGTGTTTCAAGCCTCATGATGTTTAAAATTCAGGTTCCATACACTGCCTGACAGGGATAACTGTTCCTATTATAGGGACTGTAACACTGGATGTTTGTCTGCATTCCAGTCCGAAGCCATCAATTATGAAACTTTCCTACTACATCCCAGGTGGCTTTTACATAAGAAAAGAATTCATCTCCCACAGGATCGGTTTTGGACACCAATATGGCCGCCGTTTTATTGTTCCGGGAACTATCCAAAACTGTCCAAAAAGGTGGACATGACGTCGTGTGCTAGATAATACTTACAAGCAATTGTTCTTTTAACACGAAATCCATCAGGAAATTGAGTAATTTTAATTTTCAGTGGACGAAAACCTTGCACCAGAATAATTTAAAGCATATTGCAATCTTTTTCACTTTTTTCAAGTGATAGATTTAATTAGTTTTCTGTAATAACACCAAAGAAAATTTCTTATGGGAGCCCGAGAAAACAATTGTCGAATTTCACAAAATGACATCTTACACAATGAAATTTTTGGAATTTTACTTGCCCACGATTGTTGTGAAATTTGACATTTATTTTCTGGGAATCCGTTGAGAAATTTTCTTTGGTGTTATTGCAGGTCAGAAATAATTACATCCATAGCCGTTGAAACATGTAAAAAAAAGAAGAATATAATATGCTTTAAATTATTCTGGTAGAAAGTTTTTCTCCACTGAAATTTAAAATTACTCAATTTCCTTGTGGATTCCTTCTTATTTTTTTATTAATTTAGAAGATTCGCAAACCCTAAACCCTTTATTTTCTCACTTTCTTGTAAATAATAATAAAAAAAAGATTTGGATCTTTTTTCAGCTAGTTCAATTTGCATACTCATAATTATACCATGACTTTAATTTGTAATACTAACCGACAACATGCAAGTGAAATATTTAGGGATTTTCGGTAAACACCGCTTGTTGAGTGCACAACAGAAGTTCTGTCCACAATCTGTTTCGTCAAGACATCTCTGGAACAAAACAATAGTAAAATGTCAACGGGACAAAATCGCTATGCCCACAAACTGTTATCGTAATTGCCATCTCTAATCTTAAAGGGGGTAGGGACAGGTACACGAAGAAACTATCTATTATTGATTACATAACTCTGGGAGAATTTGTGTCCAAACATTATGGCTCTCAAGAGAGACCATTTAAGACAAAAGACTGAGTAAATTAATCTAAATTAATTTGCCCTTGTGCAAAATACGCGAATACACGTATGTCAGATGATTTTTACCATAGAGTTTTTTTTAGCTTCAAAAAAAATGCTCGTGATTTGTTACCTCGGGGTTCGTTTTAAGCAGGTTTTGAAAGTTAATTAAAGAAATTGATCAAGATGTGTGTTTGAATGTATCAGTACTGTTATTAGTGAGAATTAAAAGTCAGGAAAAAAAATTAGTAGACGCCTCTTGAAAATTGGCCTCATATGATGTCTGATATAGCCTGCGTAGCAGGAGGGTTTTTGGTGTGTCTTTCGTTCTTCTTTCGTGAATTAATATAGGTCAAACGAGAAAACAATGGGGAAGGAAGCAAGAAATAGAAGGCTCACCCCCTCCCCCACCGTTTTCTCGTTTGACCGTGGTTCAGCTTTCGAGCGGCATCCCTTACTTAACGAATCACAAAAGAATAACACACAAAGTCCGCCACTGCCTGTTACGCAGTCGAAGAATATTAATAGTGATATTAGAATTTGATCAATCATTACATTGAAAATACTGCTACCAAGCCACCGTTTTGTTTCTTCGAGTATCTGCAGCTGAAGGATTACTCAGGTCGACGGTTTCCACTTCAATCGCTTCACCTGGTGGCATGCATTGTTTCACAGTGATTGTTTCCCCCTAGTAAATGAATTTTTTGGTCAGCCTACAAGCCAGTCCAGCTGCACAGCTACAATCTCCTTCCTAGAAAAAAGTAATAACAAGTATTAACCGTTTGCCAGTGGATCTCGCCCTTCTTTGTCCATCAATATTTAGTATTAAGAGGTTGGAAATTAGAAATTATACATTGATAAAATAAAATCAGAAATGAGAATTTAAAAAATACAAATAAGAACTCGTAATTCGGAGATAGAAATGAGAAATAGAAAAATGAGAATCAGATTTAGAAATGACATAAAGTCTGGAATTACTGGCAGTAATAAGAAATCAGGAATGAGAACAAATCAGGCGCTGGTGACAGGACGAGAGTCAGACTAGAGAGTATCTAATTCAGTCAAAATAAGAAGGGCTGTCGAGAGTCAAGAACTTAGGGGATATCGATCGATTAATTATATTACGCAGGAGTTGGACTTTCGTGCGATATTTCCTTAAAATTTAGGTATGAAGACTATGGAGTTGTCCACTTCCCTTCAACTAAATAAAAATACAACGATGCTAGTACCCATCGGTTTGCTGCAAGATTCAAACTTGGGCAGATTTGAGCATCCCTGATTATAAGAGAAACAAAAAGATCAAATTTTGTTGTTAGCTTGTCACAAAGAGCAAGTCGATCGCAAGACTCATGCATGAGGAATTTTCGAAAAAGTTTGACCATTGACAATAGATTAAGATCGACCAAGATGTAAAACAGGAAATTTATTCTTGACTCAGTTAACTAGTTACGTGAACAAGCTTACAAGACTAGGACTTTGAATGTGAGAAACAAACTTAATAGAGGCTGTCATCTAAGAAAAATTCCGAGTTACTTTTTCCTTAACTAATACTGGTAGATGAACATTTTTTGTTGAACATTAGCACAACGCAGTGATGCGGGTGTTTCTCTGTTTCTAAAAACTTGCGCATATATTGTTATGTCAAGTTTAAAAGTGCGTTCCTTAAGATCCTTGCTCTGGTTTGGAAAAGACAGTATTCAACGGATAAACTGAACAAGAAGTTAAGATAAATGGAGTTAAGAAAAACTAAACTTACCAGAGATAGACTGAAGCAAAGACTCAAGAAAACAAAGATCTTCATTTCGATCGACTAAGCGAAACTGATCTTATTCGACTGAACTTCTTATAATAGGTGTGTGGATCTCCTGCATTCAGTACAGATATTTCATAGTAGTGAGTACGATTTCTCAGCTGTTTTTATATTTTCAGTGAAGAAGGCTTAGTGGTTCTTATTACAGTAAGATTGATCACCGTAAGGACTTAAAAATAGTTTATCCAAACCGAAGGAAATAGTCGTTTGTTCAACTGTCACTGGCGCCACTAAGACGCAAGGGTCATCTTAAGTTTGATGTCTCTTTTTTCGACAAAAAACCTGCATTTTTATTGAACTTCAATACCCTTTGAAGGGGTCAAAGTCTGTAATCGTTCCTCTGGCTTATCAATTATAGGGAGCTTAACAACGACGACGGCGACGTAAACGAGAACGGCAAAAAATTAAAACAATTGGTTTAGATTAGCAAAACAACAACTTTTGCTCCTGAATCACACTTTTTTGTACATTTCTTTGCCGTCACTGCACGACTACGACATGAAAATGTCAAATTTCGCGTTTTTTGGATGACGTGAACAAAACACAACAGTTTTCTTTTTCTTTTCTTGAACTTTTATTCCAGCCTTTGAGAATTCAACTCCAGAAAAAATGCTAACATTTGAAGAATTGAACGAGGTGGAATAAGTCGCGCGACATTACTTTTTAAGTAACGTTTTTGAAGCCGTCGCCGTCGTCATTGCTTTAAAGGTGATGTTACAAGGGACGATTCGCAACAACGATTTTTAGACCAACACAGCGTTGCGACATTGTTGCAACATTGTTGCAACATTGCAACGCTTTGTTGCGCAAAACATCGTCGTTGCGAACCGTCCCATGTAAAATCACCTTAAGCTACCTATTAATTCATGGCCGGCAACAAACAAAAAGAATGATTTTGAAAAATTCTTTTGAGCTAAGATTATTATTTTCTAAATGGAATGGTCCTTTACACTGTGGAACGAGGGGGAGGCCTATTCATACAGGTTTAAGAATATCTGTAATTGTTCTTTTTACAAGTTATGATGTTGTTGTGATGTTTTTATTTGCTAAGTGTACACTCCTGTCCTTGACTTGAAATTTAAACAGGCGCATTGTCTACCTATGCTAACAAAATGAAATACAGCTATTTACTGAGGTAATTCGTAAGATCACTTCCAAAAACCATTTTCATGTGTAAAATTGTATTTGGTCAGCTTTGGCCAGTTCCATAAACAAATTCAGGACGACTTCTTTAATGTTAATAACTTTCTTTTTAAGTGGTTACGTAGAAAAAAAGTTTTGTTTCTTAAAACAACCTCGTCTTCATTAGACGTTTCATCTCTATACCCAATCACTTTGTAAAGTAGAGAATTTGATATACACGTACGTAATTCCAACTGTAGTTCGCGTTCGACTACCCCCTTGCAAATGAGAATTGTTAATCAGACTTATAAATAATAATAATAATAAATAATAATAATAATAATAATAATAATAATAATAATAATAATAATAATAATGATAATAAATGTTATTTAGCCAGGGTTATCTCTTCGGCATAATATGCTGCTATCAATGAGGGCCCTATAAACATTGACCCTTCAGCAATAGGGCATTCCTTTCAGCTGTTTTAATTTGTAATAAACACAATTGCATGGTGTGAAAAAAGTGATAATTCAACCAGCTTTAAAATCGCCACGACTTAGAGGAGATGGATACAGATGCTTAGTTAACACGAGAAGAATTTCAAAATATTTTCCAAAAGCTAACAATATCGTTTGATGATTACGAACAACCTGATTCCCAGGGTTCTCTCGTACCTGTACCTGGGAACGAGGTTGGATTAGGAAATGTTCCCAAGGCGGCTGTACCAACGATGGTTTGCTACACTTAGATCACAATCTTTTAAACGTCTTTTTAAGCTTTTAATTTAAGAGAATGTTCAACTAAGGAACGTTGTAAGTAGCACGGCATAAGATCCACTTAAGCCTGAGTGGGGAGCACGCGGATGGAGAGGGGACGTAAAAGGCCTACAATCACGGTCAAAAGTGCTAAGAGGGCCACTTCTTTTTACCTGTTTTTTAATCTTTTCCCCCGTCCCCTGCCCCCTTATCTAATAGTGAACAAAACCAAAGTGTTTGAGCGCGTAATTGTTCTGGTATATCCCAATTTTCAATAGCCCGAAAAAGAGTCACAGTATTTAGCAAAAGGGAAACCCAGCTTTTATGAACCTTAAAATGAAATGACGTTAAGTTGTACAACCTTCTTCACCGCTTTTTCTCCGAGGTTGTAGATTAACTCCACGTGTGCTGAGAAGAAGCAGTTGATTAAACACATTTTTTGCAGACACAAAATCCGTTTGAACAAATTATTTGACAATACTCTGTATTTTTTAGGTGGTGTTCGCTGGTCCAACAGCTGGTACTTAAATTCTCCCTTACAAATCTTTTTAAAAATCGGAAAGCAGTTCTAAGAACAAAAATCAGTGAGACAGCGCGGAAAAAATATTGTTCCAGAGCTCTCTGTTGAAGTTGAAGAAGTCATGATGATTGTCATCTTTCTCAGTCTTTGCATTTCTGTTGCTTTGGTAAGTTTTACAATAACCTTAAAAGAGAACATTAAGATCAAGGGCTGCCATATTAAAATAGCAAAACACACTAGTCCTCTTTATAATCCGCCGGAGTATTTCTTTTTGATGAAGTTGTTGAATTTTTAATTTGTCTTGAGTGGTGTGAACTAACCGTTTTGTCTGGAACAAGGTCGCAAAAAAGGCAAATATCCCGAACCATTTTTAAACATACCGTGAAATTCCGACAATAAGCCCCTCCATGTATAGGCCCCTCCAAATATAAGCCCACCAAACTCGTAACGCACAAACTAAGTTAAATGTATGTTTGCATTTTTTTTGTCTTCCAGGGAAGTTCAAATCTCCCAGAGCTCGCGGAGTGTAAAATGGAGGTACAATTCATCATAATCACATACTTTTGACCGATTACACTATTTACATTCATATTGGTTTCTTTTCAATTCATGAGACACGTTGTATTTGTCTCCGTTTACAAGAATGCTCAGTAAAATGTTTCGTTATATTTTCAATTCTAATGAGCTCGTAATAGAAAATAATCAGTCATAAAGAATAACGCGACTTGTTTATTTGGACAAATTAATATTTGGATACGCTGGGATATGGTTTCTGATTCAAATCTACAACAAAAACGTTTTATGTCTGAGGCTGTAGCTACAGTGAACAATTAAAGGCATAACTAGCCATATGTTTAGCTTAATCACATTGTTGAAGAAACTCTCTCATAAAGTATTTTCCGTACCCCACTACTCTACGTTTTTTTTTAACATACCCAGCACATAGCTAATTGATGTATCAGTTCGTTAAGAAAAGGGTAGACGACGGACTAACCCCCCCACCCCCTCCTGTTAAAAAAACCAAAGCCACAAATATGCGTCAAAAATGCAAGAAAATAGGTGATCAGCTTAACACTGCGTTTGCAGCACACGAGATCGTCGCCTATTACTTGAAGTCTTCGAACATTTTGACTTTTGATTTACTAATGACAGGAAGTATAATCTAGCCATGTTTTTCGTCTTTTAAGAGACATTCATTAAATGTGAAGTTCTTTTTCGTTTTCGTTCATACCCACTCAAAAGGGAGACTGCCAGGCTGGACTGAAATGTGTTCTGACCAAGAGGCTGATCGTAAGCGGAACCGTCTACCCCGTCAAGCAATGCATGCCGGAAGGCGTGGACATTGATGTGGAGACTGTGGACTTGGATAACCAATCTGATAATGTGTCCAGAGTCAAGCGCTTTCTGTTTAACGTAAGGATTCTTTATCACATTTCCCATTTGTTTTGATTTTCAACGCTTCTCGAATATTGAGTCATGGTGTTCTATTAGATTTTGAACACCGACATAAGAATTCAAAATACGACGCGTACAAGTGTAAAAAAGTAAGCGCGTGCTTTCTATTTTTCGATCATTGCTATTTTCATGGGCATATACCCCTGCGGTAGCCTTTGCTGAGGAGAGAGGTCTAGTTTCCGTACATAAGATACTGTACATGTATGTCCCCACTTTGTCACTTTTCACCCAGGAGTATAAAACTAAGAGGTCCTAGTGAGATGTCCCTGCGGTAACCCTCCGATAGACTTAGATCCTATCCGAGGGGAAGTATTAATACTCCGCTTTGTTCTACACTGTATTAGCCCCCCTCGTATGGGCCTCGTTATCCTTTATCTGCTACCTCTACACCTAAATGCAAAGTTTTGAAATTATATTAACAGAGTTGCTCCTCCGAATCGGAATGCCAATCAAATTTCTGCTGTGCACTGGGAAAGAGATGTGCTCCAAAACTCGGGGAGTACTTTACTTGCTACTTCGTGGTAAGTAAATCAAGAAAGCCTTTATTTTGTGTTAGTCAAATAACTTAACAGTGTATGGTATATGAAGCTGTTAGTAGCCCTGGTATGAGTAGCGGTTAAGCTTTCCGTGGCGCTTTAATTATGTAATTTAATGTTAGTGACGGCCTTGTGTTATACAATGACAACTTTGGCTGAAATATCTATGGCGCTTTGTAACTACTGGTAATCATCTCAGTTTTTTGCGGTGTTAATAACGACGTTGCTCTTAATTTGATGTCAATTTTGTGCAATGAGATTGCCAACCCTGACCGAATGTTGGCGACAGCATTGATACTATCTAGGTGAGAGCGGTCAAAACCTAGGGGAAAAGCCTTGTTGGAGCGGGTTTTAAGAAATACCCTTCAGGGGAGGATCCAGGATTTTTTTTAGGAGGGGGTGCACTCGTCTCTTGCTCTACTTCAACACCAATAAACCACATAGTTTTTTTTGCAGAATACCAGTTGTATTAGAAAACCGCAGGTTATCTCAGGGGGAGGGGGGTGCGCACCCCCTGCATCCTCCCCCTAGATCCGCTCCTGCCCTTAAAGTTAAAAGTTAGCGATAGGTTTAAATGATGGCCTGAGAAAACAGTCCACATTTCGCCACGCCACTATTGGTTTCCTCGCGAAGTGACGTTTGAAACACGACTGCAGAAATTCGGATCCATGCTGATGACTTGTCACTACCCAGACCTGAGCAGTGCTTCTGGTTGAAGCAATACCCAGATCTAAATCAGTATGGAATTTCCGGAGTCGTTTGTCAGACGTCATTTCGCGGGAAAACCACTTTGCGGTAGCGTCGCGATATTTCGGCTGGTTTCTCAGGCTATTTAGTTAAATGTTTTCTAACAAGACAGACAACCCCGATTTACTGCCTGTAACAGCGCTACATGTATTTCTCAGTGGCTCAATAACATCAAGTGTTAAATGTTAACATCAGCTTAAGAATAGGGTAGGTGGGAAAAAAAAAAAACGAGCCATTTATCCCCCCCACCACCCCCAACTTAAGGCAAGGATGGGAAGGCGTTTTAAGTGGAGTTTTTAGGCGGCTTCATCCTAGTCTCCCTAGCAGCCGTTTTTGTCTCCTTCCGCAAAGCTCCGCCCCATTGTGTGACGAAACAAAAACGGCTGCAAGGGAGACCAGCTTCAGCCTTGATTTCGGGAGGATGCGTGGTTTCCTTTTCCACCTCATTTTGTTTAAGATCATAGGTCAATACCGGAAGAGTTAGCCTGAGAGCGGATTTAATATACCTATAAACCACTGATATCTAGATATTTAACCTTTTCTTTTGAATCTACGTAAAGAGATTTAAATGTATTAGAAAATTTTTCAAGAGCCAAAAGGGTATGTGTTTTCTTTAACACAGGACAAACACAAGTGTGGCTGCGGCAACGGACTGGCCTGCAAAGTGACTACAACAATCAAACTGCCGTTTGGAATAAAAATCCCAATAAAGCAGTGCGTGAAGGCAGCGTTAAATGATGAACCTCGGTTACGAAAAAAGTAGTTTAGCACAGAATGTGTCAAGTAATAAACAACAAATTTAAAGGGGTAAATAAAAGAAGCATTGAAAACCATTGAAAACCTTTTTAGTTTACTTATGTCGAGGGTATTAACATCTTCTCTCCACTTCAAAGCCCTCCTTTAAGGATGTGGCTTGAAAAACATTCCTCAGGAGTGTTGGCATTTAGCTCTACCCTCCCCATTGTACGTTATGGAACCTAAACTGGATCTTACGCTGTAAAGCGCCTTTCAAACTTTTCAACATGAATGCTCACAAAAGGAACTAGAACAATCAAAAAGTGCTACTATCCTTTCATAAATTCTCCTTTCGTCTTTGTTATGATCATTTTTGTACAATGAGACTTCACCCGACCAAATCTTACACCCTTTTTCTTACGCGAGCAGGATACTCCCCAGAATTCAAGCGATACATGTGCGGTTGATCTTTGTAAGCGTTAGAAACAACGATTGAAAACAGAGATTGGTCGTACCGATGGCATCCTCCAAACCTATTATATCTATCGGGCAAAGAAAAATCGCACTTTAGCCGAGCGCCTTTGGGTGCAATACAGTCCTCTATCAGACTGCATAATATGACCCATTTCATCACATGTTTTATCACGTATTTCGTGTTGAATAATATCATGCCAGTAGCTTGAGGCATGTTCGCTTTCTTCTCCTTTTCTCCCTTCATTGGTAAGTAGTCAAACATGTGTTTGTGGGTAGCAAATAAAATGGAGTGATGCCTACGAGCATCAGAAAGGTAGAATAAAAATCCTGACCTCTGATGAACCATTCGTTGGAAAAGGAATTCGCATGAGTGGTTTCTAACGAAGATGACTGAGGCATCCATCCACAACACTCCGCCAAACTGGGCAAGAATTTCTGCGATAATGAGCGGTTTAAATGCATACGTATGCAGATCTTTGACATATTCGGGGAATCTAGAGAAGTTGAATTTTCTATATTCTATGTGTGACGTGCTCTGCAGGTGGTCGATTTCTTGTTGACTTAGCCCCAAGTCATACACGATCATTTTTCGATGAGGCAGGATCTTTTCAGCTGGAGTTACATGTGCCATTAGTTCTTTAAAATGATTGCTTGAAATCGCTGAGACAGGAATCAGCTTGGGTAGAACTTCCACGGACTCCATTTCAACTGGTTTTCGTATATACTCACGTACAAGATCCTCGATCAACTCTTTACCAGTTTCCAAAGCTCTCCCTTTGAGTTTAAACTTCATTTTTCCAACAATAGAAGAATTATACGGATGTACGTAGCGTAAAAATGTATCGCCATCTTGGAGTAAAACTTCATCAACCGCTTCCGACGATCCCCTATTGGTTGTGGAAGGCCAAGGCGATCCTTTCTGATTGAGTAATAAATTTTTTTTAGTGTTTTGGGGAAGGCCGTATATTCGCAAGTTAAAAATAACATACGCACTAAAGGCTGCGATAAAAAAGACTCCAAGACAGTGATACTTTCCCATAGTGTTGTTGGCGTTCATAACTATTTCCTGTTTCCCAAAATAAAGTGACGTAATAACTGCATAAATATGCTCTCAGCCACACGAAGTATTTCAGCGTTGGACAAAATATCCAAGTAACTCAGTTCTTGTTCTCTCAGTTTGTTTGTTTGTTTTTGTTGTTGTTTGTTTGTTTGTTTGTTTTTTTGCACAAGACTAGCACAGTTTCCAATAACTAGCACTTACCATGACCATCAGAAATGGTTCCGTTTAATTAGGAGTAATTGTTTACCTAACAATCTATATCGCCTTTTTCGTAGGCCGATTTCGTACCCTTTATAACGCGAGAGGTCCCCGACTAATTGTGTGCCGTTCTTAGTTTCGTCACGCAACGCACCTCCCCACAAAGAGGAGCTTTGCGTGACGAAACAAAGGAGACTACCGCTGCGGAAGGCGCCCGGATATGCAGCACATACTGAGTGAAACCTGGGACCAAGAAAAAAAACCAAGATGGCGCTAGAAAGTTGCCATGTTTATTCAGATCCATATATATATCCTGGACTATATGGTGATTCTACCGTTTGTATTCAATTTCAGCAATATGGCTTAAACGGCTAACTGCTTGGTGGCTTATTCCTCCTTGTTTGACTCGTTTACATGTATACAAATGTGCCAACTTCAGCAACGGGAAGCTTTAATTACCTCACAGAGCAGCACGTTGTTGAGCTAATATTTACAGGTAGGCCTTCCTGAGTATCTAGAAATTTGATGGAGACTACCTCTACAAAGTTATGCACACATTTCCTGACTTAAACTCCATATTTTCCTTACCAGTAGATGTAGTTGTTTGTTTATATGCACATATACATGTCAGCGTGGTTTCGTGTACTGGAAAATCAGGATCGGGAATTGGGGATCTGGGATGTGGGATCCCTTTTTGGGGAGGAGGGTGTTTCAATTGATCGCAAAATTTGCTGCCTAATTTTTAGGGGAAAAATGATGCCACTAATTTTTATGCGCGCGTTGCATGAAACATGCAGCACATCACCTGATCTTAATAAAAAGTTCCTGATGTTTTGGGTACAGCATATCACTGTGACATTTGAATGTACAGATTGTTTTGAGCAAGTTTAGGGGCCAATAATTTATTACGTCCCAGGAGGGGGAGGGGCTGGGGTTTTGATAGGGGAGGCTTGATTTTAGAGGGTCAATTTTGAAAATGCACAGAATGCGAGAGGGATCAAAATATTATTGGTTTGCCAGAAAACCACAAACTTATTATTTTATCATCTTTGCTTGTGGTTCAGTTTTGCTCATGCCTGATTGTCTTTTTTTTCTTACAACACATGTTCCAAAAATATTTCTGATGTTTGTTTGGGTTTGTGGTTTGTCAGTAAAAAGATCAAAGCAAGGCTTTATTTGTTTAGTCTGCTAGGAAACATTAATTTTGCAAAAAAGGGCATGCATATATACTTGTAGGCAGGAAAACTATTATTCTTCCTTTCTACTTGGCATTTTTAAATTTTTTTTGTATAATTTATCTCTTACATTTCTTCCCATTTTACAGAACCCATCCTATCTTGGAATGTTTTGGAAATTTCCTTGACCATCACAAGTTGGGTATCAAAATATTTCTACAATTAAAAGAAGACATCAAAAGTGACAGCCGAGGATGGCAGTGTCCCATTAGTGGTTTCAGGCATTTCAGGTATCAGAAGTTTTTTTCTAACCTACTAAACTGGTATAAGACACTTTGTTCTGTGACTGGGGTATCTAGCAGGGGATAAGCCTAGTCCTAGTCATCTCAGTCAACCCAGTCATCCCAGTCACCCCATTTATCCTACTTATGGCAGGTTCATCATAGTCACCCTTGCCATCCTGGTCGCCACAGGTATCCCAGTAATTCCATTCATTCTATGTATCCCAGTCATAGAGTCATTCACCTTATCCCACCCACCCTAGTCATCCTAGTCACCAAAGTCACCATTGCAATACCAGTGATCCTGGTCACCGCAGCCACCCCAGTCATCCTAGTAATCACATGAGTCACCATCTTCATCCTCATTATTATTATTCATGAATCCTAGTCATGCTTAGCTGTCCAAATCATCCCAGTCACCCAAGCCATCCAGTCATCCTTGTAATCCCAGTCATTCCAGTCACCATAGTCACCCTAGTTATCCCAGTCATCTTAGTTATCCCAGTCACCTTGGTCATCCTACTTAATGGTAACTTTATTTACATGTATACACGGTATGTTCTACAGGTACATGTCATGTACATTCAAGTATAGAAAATTAACTACCTAAAAAAACTACAATCTAAGATAAAAACTATGGAACCTTTAGAAAAATCCCAATTTTTGACTGTTTAAATTTTCTGTTTTTTATGTCTAAAAAGGCTTTTTTCCTTTCTAGAATATCGTCAAACACATTTTCCTCTCTCATTTTGCCAAAAATAAAAAGATGGAAAATTTTCAAATTTTTCACCAAAAACCATGGAAAAATCGCAATTTTCGACTTTTTTAACTTTCTCTTTTTTATAGTCTAAAAAGGCTTTTTTCCTTTCTAGAATATCGTCAAACACATTTTCCTCTCTGATTTTGCCAAAAATAAAAAGATGGAAAACTTTCAAATTTTTGATCAAAACCATGGACTAACCCCTTTGGAAAAATCACAATTTTTGACTTTTTTAACTTTCTGTTTTTTATAGTCTAAAAAAGCTTTTTTCCTTTCTAGAATATCGTCAAACACATTTTCCTCTCTGATTTTGCCAAAAATAAAAAGGTGGAAAATGTTTAAGTTTTTGACCAAAACCATGGACTGACCCCTTTGGAAAAATCCCAATTTTGGACTTTTTGAACTTTCTGTTTTTTATAGTCTAAAAAAGCTTTTTTCCTTTTTAGAATATCGTCAAACACATTTTCCTCTCTGATTTTGCCAAAAATAAAAAGATGGAAAATTTTCAAATTTTTGATCAAAACCATGGACTATCCCTGTCGGAAAAATCCCAATTTTTGACTATTTTAACTTTCTCTTATTTATAGTCTAAAAAGGCTTTTTTCCTTTCTAAAATATCACAAAAGACATTTTCCTCTCTGATTTTGCCAAAAATAAAAAGATGGAAAATTTTTCAAATTTTTGATCAAAACCATGGACTAACCCCATTTGGAAAAATCCCAATTTTTGACCATTTTAGCTTTCTGTTTTTTATAGTCTAAAACAGCTTTTTTCCTTTCTAGAATATCGTCAAACACACTTTCCTCTTTGATTTTGCCAAAAATAAAAAGATGGAAAATTTTCAAATTTTTGACCAAAACCATGGACTATCCCCTTTGGAGAAATCCCAATTTTCGACTTTTTTAACTTTCTGTTTTTTAAAGTCTAAAAAAGCTTTTTTCCTTTCTAGAATATCGTGAAAGACATTTCCCTCTCTGATTTTGCCAAAAATAAAAAGATGGAAAATTTTCAAATTTTTGACCAAAACCGGCATGGACAGTCCCAATTTTCGACTTTTTTAACTTTCTCTTTTTTATAGTCTAAAAAGGCTTTTTTCTGTTCTAGAATATCGTCAATCACACTTTCCTCTCTGATTTTGCCAAAAATAAAAAGATGGAAAATTTTTAAATTTTTGATCAAAACCATGGACTATCCCCGTCGGAAAAATCCCAATTTTTGACTGTTTTAACTTTCTCTTTTTTATAGTCTAAAAAGGCTTTTTTCCTTTCTAGAATGTCGTCAAACACATTTTCCTCTCTGATTTTGCCAAAAATAAAAAGATGGAAAATTTTCAAATTTTTGATCAAAACCATGGACTAACCCCTTTGGAAAAATCCCAATTTTCAACTTTTTTAACTTTCTGTTTTTTATAGTCTAAAAAAGCTTTTTTCATTTCTAGAATATCGTCAAACGCATTTCACTAGCTGATTTTGACTATAATAAAAAGATGGAAAACTTTCAAATTTTTGATCAAAACCATGGACTAACCCCTTTGGAAAAATCCCAATTTTCGACTTTTTTAACTTTCTCTTATTTATAGTCTAAAAAGGCTTTTTTCCTTTCTAGAATATCGTCAAACACACTTTCCTCTCTGATTTTGCCAAAAATAAAAAGATGGAAAATTTTCAAATTTTTTAACAAAAACCGGCATGGACTATCCCCTTTGGAAAAATCCCAATTTTCGACTTTTTTAACTTTCTCTTTTTTATAGTCTAAAAAGGCTTTTTTCCTTTCTAGAATATCGTCAATCACACTTTCCTCTCTGATTTTGCCAAAAATAAAAAGATGGAAAATTTTCAAATTTTTGATCAAAACCATGGACTAACCCCCTTTGGAAAAATCCCAATTTTCAACTTTTTTAACTTTCTGTTTTTTATAGTCTAAAAAAGCTTTTTTCATTTCTAGAATATCGTCAAACGCATTTCGCTAGCTGATTTTGACTATAATAAGAAGATGGAAAAATTTCAAATTTTTGATCAAAACCATGGACTATCCCCTTTGGAAAAATCCCAATTTTTGACTGTTTTAACTTTCTCTTTTTTATAGCCTAAAAGGGCTTTTTTCCTTTCTAGAATATCGTGAAAGACATTTTCCTCTCTGATTTTGCCAAAAATAAAAAGATGGAAAATTTTCAAATTTTTGACCAAAAGCATGGACTGACCCCTTTGGAAAAATCCCAATTTTTGACTGTTTTAACTTTCTTTTTTTTATAGTCTAAAAAGGCTTTTTTCCGTTCTAGAATATTGTGAAAGGCATTTTCCTCTCTGATTTTGCCAAAAATAAAAAGATGGAAAATTTTCAAATTTTTGATCAAAACCATGGACTATCCCCTTTGGAAAAATCCCAATTTTTGACTGTTTTAACTTTCTCTTATTTATAGTATAAAAAGGCTTTTTTTTCCTTTCTAGAATATCATGAAAGACATTTTCCTCTCTGATTTTGCCAAAAATAAAAAGATGGAAAATTTTCAAATTTTTTAACAAAAACCGGCATGGACTATCCCCTTTGGAAAAATCCCAATTTTCGACTTTTTTAACTTTCTCTTTTTTATAGTCTAATAAGGCTTTTTTCCTTTCTAGAATATCGTGAAAGGCATTTTCCTCTCTGATTTTGCCAATAATAAAAAGATGGAAAATTTTCAAATTTTTGATCAAAACCATGGACTAACCCCTTTGGAAAAATCCCAATTTTTGACTGTTTTAACTTTCTTTTTTTTATAGTCTAAAAAAGCTTTTTTCCTTTCTAGAATATCGTCAAACACATTTTCCTCTCTGATTTTGCCAAAAATAAAAAGATGGAAAAATTTCAAATTTTTGATCAAAACCATGGACTAACCCCTTTGGAAAAATCCCAATTTTTGACTGTTTTAACTTTCTTTTTTTTATAGTCTAAAAAAGCTTTTTTCCATGCTAGAATATCGTCAAAGATATTTTCGTCTCTGATTTTGCCAAAAATAAAAAGATGGAAAATTTTCAAATTTTTGATCAAAACCATGGACTATCCCCTTTGGAAAAATCCCAATTTTTGACCATTTTAACTTTTTTTTTTTTTTTTTTTTTTTAGTCTAAAAAAGCTTTTTTCCTTTCTAGAATATCGTCAAACACACTTTCCTCTCTGATTTTGCCAAAAATAAAAAGATGGAAAACTTTCAAATTTTTGATCAAAACCATGGACTATCCCCTTTGGAAAAATCCCAATTTTTGACTGTTTTAACTTTCTGTTTTTTATAGTCTAAAAAAGCTTTTTTCCTTTCTAGAATATTGTCAAACACACTTTCCTCTCTGATTTTGCCAAAAATAAAAAGATGGAAAATTTTCAAATTTTTGATCAAAACCATGGACTAACCCCCTCTGGAAAAATCCCAGTTTTGCACTTTTTTAACTTTCTCTTATTTGTAGTCTAAAAAAGCTTTTTTCCTTTCTAGAATATCGTCAAAAACATTTTCGTCTCTGATTTTGCCAAAAATAAAAAGATGGAAAATTTTCAAATTTTTGATGAAAACCATGGACTAATTATAACCCCCTTTGGAAAAACCCAATTTTTGACTGTTTTAACTTTCTTTTTTTTATAGTCTAAAAAAGCTTTTCTCCATGCTAGAATATCATCAAAGACATTTTCGTCTCTGATTTTGCCAAAAATAAAAAGATGGAAAATTTTCAAATTTTTGATGAAAACCATGGACTAATTATAACCCCCTTTGGAAAAACCCAATTTTTGACTGTTTTAACTTTCTTTTTTTTATAGTCTAAAAAAGCTTTTCTCCATGCTAGAATATCATCAAAGACATTTTCGTCTCTGATTTTGCCAAAAATAAAAACATGGAAAATTTTCAAATTTTTGATCAAAACCATGGACTAATCCCTTTGGAAAAATCCCAATTTTGGACCATTTCAACGTTCTTTTTTTTTTAGTCTAAAAAAGCTTTTTTCCTTTCTAGAATATCGTCAAACACACTTTCCTCTTTGATTTTGCCAAAAATAAAAAGATGGAAAATTTCCAAATTTTTGATCAAAACCATGGACAAACCCCTTTGGAAAAATCCCAATTTTGGGCGTTTTTAACTTTCTGTTTTTTATAGTCTAAAAAAGCTTTTTTCTTTTCTAGAATATTGTCAAACACATTTTGCTAGCTGATTTTGCCAAAAATGAAAAGATGGAAAAATCTCAAATTTTTGACAAAAACCATGGTCTAACCCCCTAGTCATCCTGGTCACCCAAGTCATCTCAGGTATCTTTTCGTCCTAGTCACCCCCAGTCATCCCATCACCTTAACTGCCACCTGGCTAGTTAGGTTGGGAGCAAGGTTTTAGCCAGAAGGCCGTCCAGCCGTCCTATGGACGGCCATTTTTGGAAGAAATTCAAGGAAAATGTACTTATTCTCTTATAATTTTATGGGAAAACATGCCTTCTGGACGGCCAGTTTTCAATGTCTGGCTAAAAGCCTGGTTGGGAGAATGCAGGTCTGCTGAGTGGAAGGTCGCAGGTTTGAACTCCGGCCTGACCAACACTCAGGGTCTTTAAATAACTGAGAAGAAAGTGCTGCCTTTGTAATGATTCTGCAAATGGTTAGACTTTCTATAGTCTTCTCAGATAAGGACGAAAAACCGTAGGTCCCTTCTCACAGCACTTAACATATCTGGTTCTTGTGGGACCTAAAAGAACCTACACCTCCACTATTTGAAAAGAGTAGGGAACGTAGACCCCAGTAGTGTGGTCAAGCTTCACACAACACATCACATTATTCACATCATGGGTTACGTGGCCTCAGTGAGCTGAAAATGGACTGAGAGATGCTGCCAGTGGCGCCTTTGTATGCTGACGTCCAAGCTTACTATTCACATGTTAATATATCTTGTAAAGAGGGCATGTCTGTTGTCCTCTCCTCCATGACTCCTTCCTTCCTTCCTTCCTAGTCATCCTAGTCACCCCATTATCTCATTACCCTAGTCATCCTAGTCACCCCAGTCATTTTAGTTATCTGATCGCCCTAGTTATCCTAGTCTCCCCAATTGCCTTAGTCATCCTTCGAAGTTTTCCTTATTAACCTAACTATCCCAGTTATTCTAATAATAAATTATATAGAGGATATTACTCGGTAGCGCGAAGATATGAATTTTATTTTCGAGTGGCAAAACAATACTTTACAAATGAGCGCAGCGAGTGAGTAAATTATTGTTTTCGCCACAAGAAAATAAAATTCATATCTTCAAGCCGCCGTGTAATGTTCTTTTTTTATAATTATAGACAAAATGACATCGATAAAATAATAGAGGGAAATTACCATGATGACGTCATCGATAAACTCACCTATGAGATTATGGAAAATAAACCACTCCGGTCCCGGATGTAGTTTTTATGAATTTTACGAGTGGTATATTTTCCAGTAAAACACTTGTGTCTATATAATAATATTCTTTTCATCACAGTCATCCTACTCACCCCTGCTGTTCAGTCTATTCATCCAAATAACATCAGCTCTGCTTAACTAACAGACAACCAATATTGTCGTGACTTAATTTACCAATCAGGTCAATAACCAGATTTTAATATTACCAACTGATGCAATACAACCAAATTTGACTCTGAAGATGAGTGCCGCACAGTTTGTCGAAAGGTCAATCAACCTTGCTCAACCTACTTATTTAATGACTTCTGGGCTCACACCTTGGACAGTTTTACATCTTTGTCTGTAATTCCTGGCATCCTAGTTATCCAAGTCACCCTATATGTCATCCTAGGCTTCTTAGTCACCCTAGCTAGTCAGCATAGTCACCCTAGTCATCCCACTCATCCTACTCACCCTGGCCATCCTAGTCACCCTAGTCATCCCACTCATCACAGTCACCCTAGTCATACTAGTCACCCCAGTCATGCTAGTGATCCCAGTCAACTCAGTAATCCTCATCATTCCAGTTATCATAGTCATCATAGCCATTCTAGTCATCCCAGTCATTTCAGTCATCAAAACCATCCCAGTCATGGCAACCACCCTAGTCATCCTATTCATCCCATTCAACACAGTCACTCTAGTGTTCCTAGCCATCCTAGTTATCCCAGTCATGCTAGCCATCCCATTATTAATAATAGTTGTTCCAGTCACTCCAGTCATCCCAGTCAACCTCGTCATCTTTGTCAGCCTAGTAATCCTAGTCATCCCAGTTATTTAAACCATCCCAGGCATGCCTGTCACCCCAATCAACCTGGACTCTTATCCCTTTCCATCCCAGTAGTCCTATTTATCCCAATCATTCCAGCCATTCTAGTTATCCCTATCATCACAGTCAACCTGTTCACTGTAGCCACTCTAGTCATCCCAGTCAATTTTGTAGTCTTAATCATCCCAGTAATCCTAGTCATCCCAGTAATCCCAGTCAACCAAACCTGCATCCCAGTCATCCCAGCCATTCTAGTCATCCTTATCATCACAGTTAACCCATTCACTGTTGTCATCCTGATCATCCCAGTCACTTCAGTCATTCCAGTCAACCCTGTCATCTTAGTCATCCCAGTAACCCTAGTCATCCCAGTCATCCAAACCTGCATTCCAGTCATCCCAGCCATTCTAGTCATCCTTGAGATTGCAGTCAACTCATTCACTGTTGTCATCCTAATCATCCCAGTCATCCTTGTCATCTTAGTCATCACAGTAATCCTAGTCATCCCAGTCAATCCAGTCACCTAAACCTGCATCCCAGTCATCCCAGCCATTCTAGTCATCATTATCATCACAGTCAACCCAGTTAGCCTGGTTATTTTAATAACCCTAGTCACCCTAGTCGTCTTAGTCATGCCAGTTACCCTGCTGGTCATTCCAGTTATGTTAGTCATCCTAGACACCCCAGTTATTCTAGTCATCCTTGTTATCTTAGACATCCTTGTCATTGCAGTCAGTCTTGTAGTCTTATTTAGGAATGTACATGTGATGCTATAAGGTCTTCATTTACATTTATTTTGTGAGATCGGTCAAATGACTAGATCTTAGACATCATACTATTGGTACATCCCTTGCTTTTCTCTGTCCCTATAAATACCTACAAGCCAAAAGGTGTCATCTGAGTCAAAAATAAGTTTGCAATTGAGTGAAAATGAATTCTTTTTCCTTAGGTACAGAAGAACAACCAATTTGGCATTACTGCATGGTCCACAACTCATCAGTAGGTCAATGCAGGAGTTCAAAAGCCGAGAGTGAATAGACGATGGTACCATCAGAGTCGACTTACAGTGAATACCTAGTTTAGTATTTATAGAATCATAATTATTAATGCTAACAGGTACAGCCAGTACCTTACCTCAAAGCTGGTACTTGGTTTAAGAATATTTCTGACCCAGCCCGGGAGGTCATTGAATGCGGGGTACAGCTGGCCCGGGGGTTTTCCTCCTAGGAGCAAGTGGACGTACGGGGAGGTTTTTCACCCAGCTGTTGTTCCACAACCCCCATTCAGAAGCAATTAGACAAATTCATTTAATTTGGCAGCGAAGAAAAACGCAAAAACAAAAACAAAAACTGAAGATTGACCGTTTCAACAAATAGGAACCTCATGCATATTAACAGGTCCATGGTATTCCTAACAAGAGTGAATAGATTCACCTGGAAGATTTTTCCTTTTAATTATACCAGTAGTTTTCAAACAACTGAGCTTTGCACATACAAAGAAAACCTAATTTGGTCCGATTAAAAATCAGCTAGTATCTTCAGCACATTTTTGCTGAGTATGTAGTGAAATCAATAAGGGTATTTTTTATTAGGCAGAATTCTTTAATTCACTGTCGGAGGGAATACTAAGGTATCTGTTGTATTGCAATAGTAATGATATAACAGTGTGTGTGCCACCATATTAATTTGTACAAAATAAGCATCACTTGCAAAATTTTCTCAACTTTGTTTTTAAGTCTGAGGTTGAAATTTTATGAGATAATTTGTTTCTGTAAATAAGTTTTCATTCAGTTTAATTTTTAACTGGACAGTGGTCAACTTATCAAAGTTTTCCGAAATTAAGTAAGTTTGTGAACTTCAGTTTTTTCAACTGAGTATTTTGCTCCAAAAAATTTCATGGCAACAAATTAGTTTGAAAATGAATGTAGATGCTTATTTGTACTACATGTACTTACATATTAATAATTATTAAGTTCAAATGCAAGATTCCTTTGAGTAGTATGTAGTTTGAGTAGTATACAGAGGTCTTATTATATTAATTTTAATTATACTTCAGGGAAGAAAAGGGATTCATAAAACTTTGTGTCAGACAAAGTCAGTGAAAAGCTCTATCCAAGACTAAATGTAGTAAGTGGTTACAAAAGACATTTCCCTCAGGAATTAGCAATTTTATCAAAATCTGCTACACAGTATGTCATTCAATCACTTGAGAAGAATGCTTTCAAAAAGTAGCTTTTAGACCAATTTGGCCTAGTATACTGTAGGGTTAAGCAAAACTGAGCTGAACTCTTAAGTCTGGTATGGGTTAGGGGGTTTCAGGGTGTACTTGCTGGCACATCCCCACGCCAAAATTTTTTGAAGTTTACTACCCTTGGGCCTAGTACTTCACTGCTCAAAGGAAATCTTGCTAAAAATTAATACTAGCGATCATAAGGTTATGATATAGTGCCAGTAGTCGGGTGGGTATGGATATTAATTTTATAGATTATTTTGTACATAAAACTGTAAAAGCTCAATTAAGCCCCCACCTGCCTTATAAAGAGGGTTAAAAGATTTTAAGGTGGTGGTGGAGCGGGAGGGGGGGCGGGTAGGGGGATTAGGGGGATGAAGAAAGGATTCTTGTTAACTCAATATTAAGGAGAAAAGTTTGGGGAAAAGTGTTATTTTTGATCCCACCTGCAATCTTGCATAGGTTTGATGGAAATCATTTCCTGCATTTTCTGCAAGAGGAATGGCGTTTCAGGTAAGTTGTGAAGGATGTCATGTAAGAGGATCAGGTTACAAAATTAGTCTTTAAGAAATAGTTTGGGGGTGGGGTGGGTGGGGCTTAATAGAGGTTTTACATCTCATACAGTTGTTAACATTGTGCTGTCAGTAAAGGTGGGGGTGAACTAACTGTTCTCATAATAATTTATTGTCTGGGACTATAATTTCATTGGCTATTCACTGACTTTCAGTTTCTAAGATCACTTGACAGCACAATGTTGCCTGTATCTTTAAGGCATAGGAAGCGTCACAACCAGATCACAGCAAAAATAGATCGTACAGGCAGGAACATTTAGCTTAACTTAAATGTTATTCCTTTTGTCAAGTAGAAGCCACGCACTATAGTTCTTTCCACAGATCCACCTTCTATCCCAACTCTACTTTTTCATAGGAATTGTTGCGCTTCCTGGGCTATATTAACAGAGTGGAACTAATGATTGTTTGAACCTCTTGTAAAATTGAAGATTTTAGAAAATTGGAGTTCAAAGAATTACAGAGACACTAAGCTTCGTTTTGGGCTTTGCCCTTTCGTGCCATTTTCTTGTTGAGAAAGCCCAAGGGAAAATATATAAAATGACAGTGACTTCAGGGATAGGAAAACAAGTTTGGGTTCGAATTATCAAGAGGTTTGGAGAATCAGGATTTCACTGATACAGTATTAGTTATAACTTATTTCTAAAATTAACACTCTACAATTAAGCAAGCTCATTAGCAAAATTTACCTTTAAATCTCCTAACTAATATTAACTCAGGGTCTATACAGGTTAAGAGAAATAAGTTAACTGGATAGGTATACATTGTTAAATTCCAGACATAAAAGTAGCAATACAGCTTATGAGCTAAAATTTATAAGGGTAAAATGAATAGACCATATTCCATGAAACTTTTGATGATTTCCCGTTGAGGGAAAATATAAGTTTTTTTTTCAGCTAAAGGCATCTCTAACTTTCACCGGTCACAAAGCTACAGCATCTAAATTTTGCAGGCTTAATCTACAAAGCACAATTTGGATAGGAATAGGAAAGCATTATTTTATAACCACAATGTCCTTGATCATTGAAGTCCCAATTTACCAATTACTAAATTCTCCTTACTGATCCTCTAGTAAGGAGTATGTATGCAAGTATCAAGAAGGTATTGTTTCATTTTTGTTTGATTAGTAATAAGTTGATGATTGATTTTGGTCTCTGTTGGGACTTCAAAGTTAGGTCCTATCGGTGCACAAATTAGATTAATTTAGATTAATTTTAAAAAAGTACTCCAAAGCAACAGGAGATTCTCTTAAGAAACAGTGATGCTGGTAAAAAAAATTAGGCCCAATAGTAGGATCTTAAGTATTACAACACAAAGTAGATTTTTCATTAGTTTACATGTACATAATTTCTATAAGGCAATCTCTAGTCTGCTTGTGCTTTTTTTCTAGGCAACTTGCAGAAAAATGTTGTTTCCAAATTGCTGATAATTTCACAATTGAAAATTCTTTTATTGTTATCAAATTTTGAGAACAAAGCAGACTGGAGCCTTTTGATTACATTTAATATATTATTTTTTAATAATTAATTTTCTTGGTACTGCATTCACCCTCTGTATTCTTTTTTTATTATTATTTTCCATAGTTGGTTTTTAGGAATTGACTCCGTGGCATTCTTTTTATTTCCATTTTTACTCATATAAACAGAGCATTAGTTGACTGACTACATAGGTATAGGTACATTACGGAGACGTTTGTAGTACCAAGAAAAATCTAGTTTTGTTTAATACGCTAATGAGCTTGCATTAGTAACTCTTGCTGTAATGTTAATTAACGATATTTGTTGTTAGGCTTACATTAGCTAAGGCTTTGAAAACAGCTGAGATTTCATGATGCTACCACTGGTTTCCCTGTGAAATGAAATGAAATTGAAGAATGGGTAAACAAGTTCCATACTGATGACATGTCACTACTCAGACCTAGGTAGGGCTTCTGATTGGTTGAAGCACATATTCCTTGTGACTTTACGAATCCAAAGCACTATCCAGGTCTGGGTAGTGACACATCATTAGTATAGAATTTCTTTACTTATTCTTTTTTCTGGGTCATTTCTTGGGGAAACCAGTGGTGTCGTCAAGAATTATCGGTTGTTTTCTTAGGCCATTAGCTTTTCATTCTATTTTAAAGTTCTTATTTAATTTCAGACCTCAGGTGGCACACGCACAAGATTAGGAGCCCATCACTTGGGCAAGGTCATGTTTAAATCTAGCCAACCTCGTCCCTGCTGGACTGTGGAAGCTTTGCCTCTGAGAAGGTGTGAATTCTGACGTCCTCTGAGATAATCCAACTGAGAAATCCTGGGAAACTTTATCTGATCCTGTAATTCATGCTGGGGGCAGTTGGGCACTTAGAAGATTTGGCCGTTTGTTCCCAAGTGGGGAGGACAGTGTGGAGGAAGGTGAGAGTTTGCTTCTTATGTTCTTGGGGCTTCATTCATTTTGTCATAATACTACCCACACCTTTTTCCAAATAAAAAACAATAAGACGCTTGCCTGCAAACAATATGTCTGGGAATGTTCCACTGCGGTAGGATGAAAAACAGGGGTGCTAACATTGTGCAGACTAACGAAGTAAGTGAGTCGCTGGAGGATTCGAGGACAGAGGACTGGACACTGAATCTCACTGGTGTGGCGTGGGTGGATTTTTACAAATGCCATCAAATTGAGCTGATAGTCATAAAAGTCTCTCTAATGGGGGGCAACTGGTAATGGAGTTCTCTTCTAAACCTAAAAATTTCATATCTATCTCAAATTTGCTTAGGCCTAATAGTAAATAACCGTTCAAAACATCGCATAGGATAAAAATCATATACAAATCAATTATTTATTATCTTAATTATCATTTCATTCTCATATTTCCGGCCTGAATTATCTAAAAATGATCAAAACTAAAGGTCTGTCTACATCAACATCTGTTGTTTTTTTGTCTGTTGTTTTTGTGTCAACTGGAAACAACTGTCAAACAAACGTGGCTGTTGATGTTAAAGACTAACTTCACTTTGATATTATATAAACCTTCGGAAAGCAAGATAACTAAACCATTTTAATTTAGGATTCAATTATTATCTTAATTATCATTTCATCCTCATATTTCCAACCGCAATTACTTAAAAATGAGCAAAACTAAGGTTATATTACATCAACATCTGTTGTTTGTTTGTCTGTTGCTTCTGTGTCAACTGGAAACAACAGGCAAACAAACTAGGCTGTTGATGTTTTAAAAAGACTAACTTCTCTTTGATATTACTTAAGCCTTCGGAAACCTAAATAACGAAACCGTATTAATTTAGGATCAAATTATTACGATTAAATTATCTTGATTAATCAGACTGCTGTAGAAGTCGCTTCTATGTCCTTTTTTAAAAGGGACATAGAATAGATTTCCTTGGCTTGTGTGATAAATCAAGTTAATTTGACCTTCATGTTTTAAGTTCAGTTGTAGGCATAAATATATAAACAACTTTTTTCATAAGCATAGATTTCGCTTTATGTCTTCTTTAAATTTTCAGCTAATTTCTCGGCAGTGACTTCAATTGATACATTATAATCGGCTTTCCCTTAAAGGACTGGAAGACTCTTGTAGTTGTAACTAGTTTGTTCATTTAAACGACGCATTTGGCTAGTTCCAGTCTTTTGTGGGAAACCTGATGTAAAGTATCCATTCCGGTCACGACAGCTGAAACACCTCTAGGGAAATTGGCCCAAATTATTATTCCGGCAAATTTTCATTATTATGCGGATAAACATCGCGGCTAGCTGCATAAATTTAGACTTAAATTCAAATCCAATTTTTTCCAGCTAATATTTAATTTTACTTTATAGGATAAAAAAATATATATACTTCCGCTAATTTCCTTTTTCGTTTCGAAATGCGAAAATTTGTCCGTTATTTTCATTGGAAGTAGAAGGATCCAAAATTTAACTTAAATGAAATATTTATTTACAAAGTCGCTCTAGATCTAATCCCTTTGGCGAAATTTGAAGGCGAAATCTATTTGGCACTGATTTTAAATAACGGCATCCTAATTCATTATAGGGCAGGCAAATTTGAAGCGAAACATAAGACCAAAACTTAATCGCGGCACTTCGGCATTTTTGGTTAAATGATAATAAACGGCTCTAGAATAAAATCATATTTTCGGCAGCAAATTCCATTTCATTGTGACCTAAATATTAAACACTAAACATTAAAATAGGGCGAGAGAACTCCAGCATCAGTTGCTTCGCAGAGGAGAGATTAGCTTTGACTTCTGCTCTTTGGTGAAGTTTGTGAAATGAAGGTCAGTCAGACCAGCGCGATTCTTTGTTCAATTCTCTGCCTTCGTTTCTGACGGAGACTCCGCTGAAAAGTGAGTTTGACTCTGTAGCACTCTCTTTTTTCTTGTCCGAGTCTCTGGGTATTTTCACGATATATTGACTTTGTAGATACGCGTGTTAAACTAAAACAAATTATATTTTCCGCTGAGATTTATTTTTGGCCGGTGTGGTATTGTGACGTAAATGAATGAGACCCTGAGGGCATGAGGAGCAAACTCTCACTTTCCTTCACGCTGCCCACCCCACTTGGGAACAAACGGCTGAATTTTCCAAGTGTCCAACTGCCCCCAGCTTGAATGAAGGGATCAGGTAAAACAGACCAGGATTTTAAAGTTGGAATATTAAATGACGACAGAAGAATGAACACCGACTTGGAGCAGAGTGGAAGCAGTCCGGCAGGGGCGAGGGAGGCTAGATTACTTTTTTTTTAATTTTTTTTTTATTGTGAAAAAATGGACAACAGAGACAAGTTTTATTTCTTCAATAAAGTATTGTTATCTTCAGTACCGGTGCTGTTTACTTTGTAATCCAACTACTTAAGTGAACCAGATAAACACCCTAAAGGCTCGGACACAGTAAAACATTGCGCGCAGTAAAGATTGGTTTACACCAGTGAGACAAACACAAGCACAAGTTAAGTGCGGACGTAACAGCACAAGAATAAACACAAACACAGGAGAAAGTACGCACTCATTCTTTCTATCCTCACCAGTAATTAACGCATTTAAAGCACAAGAACAAGAAAATCAAACGGGTTCGTTTTATTCTTCTTGTGTTTGCTCTTTAATTGTGTGAATTAGTAATGATCAAGAAAAGAATGAGTGTGTTCCTTCTTCCCATGTTTCTGCTTATGCTTTTGTTATTGACGATCCCACTAGACTCAGTTGAACCGGTTTTGCTTGCGTTTAAGTCGCTAGTTTAAACTAATCTTTAAATTACACCGTTTTCCAACCAAGGGATTGTTGCATACAATGTTGTAAAAGATAAATCGAATTTAACGAATTGCTTTTCTTTACACATCGCTCACAACAATCTCAGCGCTAAAAAAAACGACGTAAATTCACTGCGCATAATGCTTCACTGTGTCCAAGTCTTTGCGATTGACAAAACCATAAGTACTTCAACAACAAAGTTCAAGTGTCGATGCAAATTTGGAAAAACATTAATTCGCAAAAAATAAAAACACTCGCGCGAGTAAAAGGGCTTGGCAACTCTGTTAGGAAAACTCTCGCCAACGAAAATTCTTTCATTGTTGCTGAGCGGCAACAGTTTAAGGTCTTTCTCAAACTCGCATCAACACTCGTATTTTGAGCTTAAAGTACTAGCTGGTTTAAATCAAGAGAGAGCTAAGTTCTGCTTTTGATAAACTCTTACTTCATCTTTGTGGTAAAAATCAGACTCATCTTTATCAAGCAGTTTGCATTTCTACTCAAAGTACGCCACAAACGAGTGTTTTTCTGAAACGAAATCGACCAAAAAATATCTTGACTGACTTATTCGTATGAGATAAAATGGGGTCGTCACGCAGATACAAACGCATTACGTGACGATCTCAAGAACAAACTGCAAATAAGACTACGATTTTGCAGTAAATTGCAAATCAAAAGAATTCATAACAAACAAACACACTTCTGTGGCGCATTTTGCGATATATATCAATCATTGATAAAGTCAGTCTGAAATTACACAAAGCGTCATCCAAGATCTCTTGTCTTGATACTGTGAACTCCTTTTACTCCCCAAGTGATGAAAATGCTAATTCTCTTTGCTAATTCTCACTGACCGTTCATAATAGTAAAGTGAATTCTCGCGTGCCAAACCAAAACCCTAGATGGCCGTTTCCCTATTCTAACCACCCTTCCATCTTCAAAACTTATTAGCTGTTAATCATACGATCCAATAGTTCATGGGGCCAAAAGCTAGTACCCACTCCCCTTGCAGTTTGCGCAATGCAAGGTAGATTTGGGATTCATCATAAAGTTCACAGTAAATGAAACAAGAAATAAACTAGCACAGTCATGCAATCCACCAAGAGCCATACAGTCAAGACAAGTCATTCATTCAGTTACATGCAGTAAATAAAGTCAAAGTCAATAACTCACTAAGATATTCAGTCAACACGTCGATATCCCAGTTAAGAAGGTATATCAATAGGTCATGCAGTCAACAAGTAGCGAGGTAAATTGACCAATTAGTTACGAAAACAAGCCCTCCTGGACTATAAAAATATGGATTTCACATAGTCGCCATACTGGATTTTTTTAAGGGACTAAACCATGATTTTGGTCAAAAATTGGAATTTCCCTCTTTGATTGTTCTTGGACAAAATGGGCCTTGAAATAATGTTTGCTGATCATCCAGTTAGAAAAAAAGTCTTCCTAGACGAAAAAAAAATGTCGATTTTACAGTGGACATATTTGGATTGTTTCACAGGGTTAACCTATGATTTTGTTCAAAAACTGGAAAAATTTTATCTCGGTTCGATTTTGGACAAATGAGCCTTGAAATTATGTTTGATGATCATCCAAGTAGAAAACAAGCCTTCCTAGACTATACTAATATTGATTTTATACAATGGCCATATTGAGATTTTTTCGAAGGGGTTAACCCATGATTTTGGTCGAAGATTGGAAATTTCATATTTGCTTGTTTTTAGACAAAAAAAGCCCTAGAAATAATATAATCATTATGTCTGATGATCATCTAGTTAAAAAATAGGGTCAGTCATTTCAGCCCACCAGTCAGCCAGTCTGTCAGTCAGCCAGTCAATCAGTCAGTCTGTCAGTTAACCAGTCAGTGAGCCAGCCAGTCAGTCAGTCAGTAAGTCAGTCGGTCAGCCAGCCAGCCAGCCAGCCAGTCAGTCAGTCAGTCAGTAAGTCAGTCAGCCAGCCAGCCAGCCAGCCAGCCAGCAAGTCAGTCAGTCAGTCAACAAACCAGTCCGTTAGCCAGTCAAGCAGTCAGATAGTCAATTAGCCAATAAGCCAGTTGGTCAGCCAGCCAGTCAGTCAGTCAGTCATTAGCCAGTTGCCCAGTCAGTCATTTAACCAGTCAGTCAGTCTGTTAGTCAGCCAGTCAGCTAGTCAGTCAGCCTGCCAGTCAGCCAGTCATGTCAGCCAGTCATGTCAGCCAGTCTGTCAGTCAACCAGTCAGTCAGCCTGCCAGTCAGTCTGTCAGTCAACCAGTCAGTCAGCAAGTCATCAGTCAATCAGTCAGTCAGTACATTAGTCAGTCAGGTCAGTAACAAGTCAGTCAGTTAGTGCTGCTCGCTGCATAAGCCACAATGTAGATTGCATGTCTGATCTAACCCACAGTCAGTTTTACATCTCTTCATCTTCCATGTGTAAATCATGAGAACTTTGAACAAAGATCTAACCACAGTGCCAACAAAATTTGAGCTCTTTTATGGTTATCAAATTTCAGATTTTGCAAAATTTGGAATGAGATTTTCGTGATCAGCCCTTTTTAATATTTAGACAAAGTCGTTTTTGATAAAGTGCTAAGTTCAACCATTTTGTTTAGGTTGTTGAGTTAAGGCTGCCACTTTGATTTGCAGATTTTCTTTACAGCAACACTCTGATGAACTTAATCGTTTTCTGTTGTAAACCTATTTCTTAAACTTTCTGAGTGCAACTGTAGAATACAAGTATACATGTATTAGGTTCTTTGAACCAGAAATTGACTTGGCTGAATGATAATTATGAAACTTCAATACACATTAATGTAAGCTTGGAGCACATTGCATGAATTTATCTTTACGTTGGAAAAAAATTAAAGGCTTGTTTCGACCTTTTAAGCCAAACTTTCCCTTGTTTTCTTTCACCTTTCCAAATGTTTGTTGACACAACGATTGTGAACTTTGATTAAAGTTTTCCATATTATTATTGGGTCATTGACAATGTGGTAGCTCTAAATTTTTGCAATGATTTTGCCATTGCAAAAATTGGCACATGAAAATGACATAAAACTGTTTTTTTTGTTAAACTATAGCAGAACTTAGCTTATAACTACAGCATACATGTAGCTGTGGCAAAACTGATCAAAAGCAAGCTAATACTTATCCAGGAGTAAAATCAAAAATCTATTTGGCATGATTAATTATCAAGCCAAACTTTTTAAACTGAGTGGTTCTTTGCCGATAGGATTATAAAATTGAAATTTTATAGGCATTTTCTTTGAATAAGATGAAGGCTGTGATAATTTCAGCATCCAGTCCGAAAATCAATGTGAAACTCCTACATATAACTTGCTTCAGTGATTCATTAAAACTCTCAAATTAATTTTTAAGTGGTATTAACACTTAAAAGTGTTTGGGACAGTTTTCCTTGATTTTGTGTAGCGGTGATTTGGACTGCCTTTTGAGCTTCAAATACAGACTGAAAAGGTTATATTTAGGGTCAAGTGAATTTCTCCAACTACACTCAGCCACCAGATACTTTGAAAATAAACAATGATTCAACTCACTTTTATCAATTAACTTGAATTCTTTGAGACGTTCCTGATTCTGTTCAAAATCAAAACCAACTCTTCTGCACAACAGCAACTAAAGTAATTTTGCCCTCAACTGTTTACAAGGAATCAGCTGTCGATACTTTTGCCCTGTATGTTTTATAACTAATTTCTGCAGTAGAAAGAATTGTATTAACAAACCTCGTAGGATAAAAGTCCCTGTGCAAAGAAATCTCCACATGACTTGTATCATGTGAATTTTGTAGCGAACTACTCAGTGTGCGCAAACCAACCAACCTCTTAAAGATGCACTTTAATGTTAAATCCTTTAAAGTGCATTTAAATGCATTTTTAATTTTGTGTCCTGGATAAGATTAATAATAATTGTCTTTTGAACAAGCAAGCCACATTTTGTTTATCTGGTTCACTCAAGAGCTGGATTACAAAGTAATACGGTACTTAAGATAACCTCTAAAGCCTTAATGTTGAAGACTTGATCCCATCTGTTTGTGGCATAATGCATCTGATCTGGATAAGAAAAACAAGAGCATACATCAGCATGTAAGTCAAGTTACAATCATAAACATTACAATAGTTATTATTCTGTTTATCAATTCATATATTTTCTAAGAACCATAACAGTCAAACCCCATTCATCAATATGTTCACTGAGCCCATGAGCATGACCTCAGGATATTTTTATAGGAAACAAATGGAAAATGAAACCAAAAAAATTCCTAGCTTCTCAATTTCCAGCTGATTAATTACATAGATCCAGAAACTTAAAGACTTAGTGACAGCCCTGCCAGTGGACGAGAAGGGAAACTGGTGCCTAGAAAAGTGGGATCATTATACGCTTCTGGGAAACTGCCCCACCTACCCCTCCCCTAGGCCAACATTTTTCCCTGAGTGAGAAGTAAGTGTTAATGTTGGCTTAGGGGAGGGGTAGGTGGGCAGTTTCCCAGAAACATGAAATGATCCGAAAAGTGGTGGTAGGGAACTTAAATTAGCAAGGAGAGCACGAGGAGGCAATCATACAAGAGGACCCACCACTCATCGTAATGCTTTACAATGAACCAATAAAGCTACTGAAACAAAAACCTATGCTTGAAATGTGACCTAAACCTCCTTGAACTTTTATGTGAATATTTTACTCCACCGCAGTCATAAGCTAATGGGTGTTATGTGAAATGAATCACTGCTCAATGGAATCTTGTGATGGAAGGCTTGGAGCCTTGAAACCATATTTTAGTGGTTATACAAACAGGTGTCCCGACTGTCCCAATTAAAAATCAAAACTATACACCCCTTGAATAGAAGTGATTTATCCAATGAATCTGCTCCCAAGTGTAAACAAATGACATTTTCCATTTTGGCCTCTGTTTGTAAATTGGTGGCACACACACTGGAATTACTGTACCCTGACACAATCATCGAATTACCTTCAATTTGTCACATGACTGAAGTTAAGTTGTTTGGGTTAGGAAACTGAGTGAACCAGATTCCATTTAGGGCCATTATACTGGAAAAACTGACCTGAACCTTGATTCACTCAGTTTCCTAACCCTAATCATTAAACTTCAGTGACATAGTCCAACTGTTTTTCCTTCTAGAATATCATAAAACACATTTTCCTGGCCTGTATTGCCTTTTAAAAAAAACATGGAAAAATAGCCAATTTTGGCCGAAAACCATGGACTAACCCCTTTGAAAAAATCTCAATTTTTCGACTTTCTGAACTTCTTGTTTTTAAAGACTAAAAAAACGTTTTTTTGTTATAGAATATCATAAAACACATTTTCCTGGCCTATATCACCTTAAATAAAAACTGGAAAAAAATAGCCAATTTTGGCAGAAAACCATGGACCCCCTTTGAAAAAAACTCAATTTTTCAACTTTTTGAACTTCTTGTTTTTAAAGCCTAAGAAACAGTTTTTTTATTCTAGAATATCATAAAACATATTTTCCTGCCCTATATTGCCTTAAAAAAAGAACATGGAAAAATAGCCAATTTTAGCCAAAAATCATAGACTAACCCCTTTGAAAAAATCTCAATTTTTCGACTTTTTGAACTTCTTGTTTTTAAAGCCTGAAAAACAGTTTTTTCGTTCTCGAATATCGAAAAACACATTTTCCTGGCCTATATTGCCTTAAAACAAAACATGGAAAAATAGCCACTTTGGCTGAAAACCATAGACTAACCCCTTTGAAAAAATCTCAATTTTTCGACTTTTTGAACTGCTTGTTTTTAAAGCCTAAAAAAACATGTTTTTGTTTTAGAATATCCTAAAACACATTTTCCTGGCCTATATTGCATTAAAAAAAACATGGAAAAATAGCCAATTTTGGCCGAAAACCATGGACTCCCTCTCAAAAAATCTCAATTTTTTCGACTTTTTGAACTTCTTCTTTTTAAAGCCTGAAAAACAGTTTTTTCGCTCTTAAATATCATAAAACACATTTTCCTGGCCGATATTGCCTTAAAAAGAAAACATGAAAAATAGCCAATTTTGGCCAAAAACAATGGACTAACCCCTTTGAAAAAATCTCAATTTTTCGACTTTTTACACTTCTTGTTTTTAAAACCTAAAAAACCATTTTTTCCTTCTAGAATATCATACAACACATTTTCCTGGCCGATATTGCCTTTAAAAAATAAGATGGAAAAATAACCAATTTTGGCCGAAAACCATGGACTAACCCCTTTGAAAAAATCTCAATTTTTCGACTTTTTGAACTTCTTAATTTTAAAGCCTAAAAAACGGGTTTTTCCTTCTAGAATATAATAAAACCCCTTTTTCCTGGCCTATATTGCCTTAAAAAGAAAACATGAAAAATGGCCAATTTTGGCTGAAAGCCATGGACTAACCCCTTTGAAAAAATCTCAATTTTTCAACGTTTTGAACTTCTTGTTTTTAAAGCCTAAAAAACCGTTTTTTCATTCTAGAATATCATAAAACACATTTTCCTGGCCTATATTACCTTAAAAAAAAAAACTGGGGAAAAAATAGCCAATTTTGGCCGAAAACCTTGGTCCGCCTTTAAAAAAATCTGAATTTTTCAACTTTTTGAACTTCCTGTTTTTAAAGCCTAAAAAACAGTTTTTTCATTCTAGAATATCATAAAACATATTTTCCTGCCCTATATTGCCTTAAAAAAAGAACACGGAAAAATAGCCAATTTTGGCCAAAAATCATAGACTAACCCCTTTGAAAAAAATCTCAATTTTTCGACTTTTTGAACTGCTTGTTTTTAAAGCCTAAAAAAACATGTTTTCGTTTTAGAATATCATAAAACACATTTTCCTGGCCTATATTGCATTAAAAAAAACATGGAAAAATAGCCAATTTTGGCCGAAAACCATGGACTCCCTCTCAAAAAATCTCAATTTTTCGACTTTTTGAACTTCTTGTTTTTAAAGCCTAAAAAACCAGCTTTTTCGTTCTAGAATGTCATAAAACACATTTTCCTGGCCGATATTGCCTTAAAAAGAAAACATGAAAAATAGCCAATTTTGGCCAAAAACAATAGACTAACCCCTTTGAAAAAATCTCAATTTTTTCGACTTTTTGAACTTCTTCTTTTTAAAGCCTGAAAAACAGTTTTTTCGTTCTCCAATATCATAAAACACATTTTCCTGGCCTATATTGCCTTTAAAAAAAAACATGGAAAAATAGCCAATTTTGGCCGAACACCGTGGACTAACCCCTTTGAAAAAATCTCAATTTTTCGACTTTTTACACTTCTTGTTTTTAAAGCCTAAAAAAACATTTATTCCTTCTAGAATATCATACAACACATTTTCCTGGCCCATAATGCCTTTAAAAGAAAACATGAAAAATAGCCAATTTTGGCCAAAAACAATAGACTAACCCCTTTGAAAAAATCTCAATTTTTTCAACTTTTTGAACTTCTTCTTTTTAAAGCCTGAAAAACAGTTTTTTCGTTCTCCAATATCATAAAACACATTTTCCTGGCCTATATTGCCTTTAAAAAAAAACATGGAAAAATAGCCAATTTTGGCCGAACACCGTGGACTAACCCCTTTGAAAAAATCTCAATTTTTCGACTTTTTACACTTCTTGTTTTTAAAGCCTAAAAAAACATTTATTCCTTCTAGAATATCATACAACACATTTTCCTGGCCCATAATGCCTTTAAAAAAATAGATGGAAAAATAACCAATTTTGGCCAAAAACCATGGACTAACCCCTTTGAAAAAATCTCAATTTTTCGACTTTTTGAACTTCTTGTTTTTGTAGCCTAAAAGGGCTTTTTTTTTTTACTCTAGAAAATCATAAAACACATTTTTCTGGCCTATATTGCCTAAAAAAAAGGTGGAAAAATAGCCAATTTTGGCCCCAAACCATGAAAAAAAGATGGAAAAATAGTCCATTAGTGGCTTACAGCTTACAGCATACAGGTAACATTGTCATGTCACAAATGGTATATGTGTTGTAGTTCAATTTGCACTTTGGTACAATTTGTTTTTGTACCAGTACAGAATATATTAAACTGATACAAAATATTTTGTGCTAGTCCAATTTTTAATTACATAGTACAGTTTGTTGTTAACTTACAATCTCAATTTATTTTTTGGAGCACTTGTCTGCCATGACTGAGATAATTTGTGTAACTGGGATGACTGCAATGACAAGGGTGCTGGGATGAGCGGCAAAGCTGGAAACAACTGGGATGATTAAGGTGAGAGGGACAACAAGGACAGCCAGGACAACCAGGACAACAGGGAGAACCAGGAAACAGGGAAAACAGGAACAACAAGGACATCAAGGAGAAAAAGGGAAACAATGAGAACAGAGATAACAACGACAACAGGGGCAACAAGGGCAACAGGAAACAACAAGGACAACAGGGACACCAAAGACAACAGGGACAACGAGGGCAACAGGGACATCAGGGACATCAGGGGAAAGAGGACTAAGATGGCTGGACTGGACTAATTACTAGGATGATTGGGATGACAAGGATGACTGGAATGAATGTGGTGATTAGGATGACTGGGATGACTAAGGAGCCTGGAAAGACTTGGAATAACGGCATGGATACTAGCTGGTGTTCGGGAAAATGAACCCGCACTCAAGCGTAAGTCTCCCCAAACAGGTATTTGAGCAATGGAATACACATTTAGATAAACAAACTTTAGGAATCACAAAAAAACTTATTTGGGTTATTAAACAACAAAATCTGCAAAATTTCTTGTCTGTCCAATGTACTTGCATGGGACAGGCAGTTGCCTAGCACGAGATCCAAAGTCTCCAGAAATGTTGAAATGTTGCTAAAGATTTCGGGTAAAGAAGTTGATTTTGCGAGAAGTCTGTTAAACAAATAGCATGAGGTCAACGGTACTTCATTAGAAGTCAATGAAATACAGCAGAGCTTTTATTTGGGCCGTCATGCTTAACAGAAATTTGCAGAAAGTTGTTTAGAAGAAGCGCAAAAAATAAGCGCCATTTGTTCTCGATTAGCTCAAGCTTTTATCAGAGTAATCTGCTATCGAGTCTGCAATCAAGATATATATATGACATAAAGAAATGGTCTCACAGCGATGGGGTAAAAGTCATTCCCAGATACACGGGACAACCTGTTTTGAATTGCAATCGATTTGCCTGAAAGTTGATAACACTTTCGTCGAATTCATCACTTGTGATTTTCACAATCCTCTTTTATGTACAAGTCAAACATTAGACGGACTAACTGTTAGATCATAAGAACAATTGGTTAGAGTGTTGGAAGAAATCGTTAACGCATTTAGACAAATCGTTAAAATGTTTAGACAAACCGTTAGAGACTGTGTTTAAGCAAAACATTAGAGCATTAGAAAAACCGTTAGCTATCCATTAGTTTTATAAAGGATAACAAATTATCATTCGTGGGCGTTTTCCCAAAGAAGAAAGTAACCTATCTTGGGGGCCAGGTCGGCGACCAGGCATGAAAATTTAGTCACCACTGAGTAAAAACTTGTAGCATTGGCAACTCCACAGGTCGCAACGTCGAGCCCTGCTAGGATGACTGGGATGAATTGTGTGACTAGGATTGGATGGCAGGGTGATTGGTATGATTGAGATGACTGCGATGAGAAGGGTGACTGCGATGACTGGGATAACTTGGATTACCAGAATCACTAGGGTGTCTGGCATGACTATGGTGACTAGGAGGACTAGGATGACTAAGGATGATTTGGATGGTGGAATGTTTGGGGTGACTGGTATGACTAGGAAGACTAGGATGACTGGGATGACTGGGATGACTAGAGTAACTAGGGTGAATAGAATGACTGGGATCAATGGGATAACTGGGATGAGTATAGCCTGCGAACACAGCTATCTCTCCTCACTTCTCGCAGCTAGGGACGTTTCACAGAAGAGATGTCTACTCCTTAATGAAAGAAATTCCACACTGATGATGCAAATCAATGTTTACATAATGTAATCTAGTAGTCACAGGGTTCCAAATATATATATTTGCTTGAGTTTGTGTTCCTCCTGGTCTATTGCAGTTATGTTGTTAGTTCCCCAGTGAATGAGCTGCAGCAACACTCTTTGTAAACAATAGCTTAAACAAAGCAATTAATATGTCAACCAATCAGAACTCCTCACCAGATTTAGCACAGATTTTATGTCATCGCTATGGAATTTCTGTCATTAAGGCGCAGATATCTCTCCAATGAAACATTCCTTAGGGAAAGGAGAAAGGAGAGAGAAATTGTAAGGGCTTTCTCCAGGAACATAGAAAAATGTCCGAAATGAGGTGTAAACCCTAGTTAAGTGAGGTTAACCCGCTTGGGTGGGGTAACCCGCCTGTCCATATTTAACGAGATTCAAATAATTAAGTGGCCGGGTGTTTTGAAGGAAAACTTAATCCTAAAAATACCATCAACTGAATATTATTTGCTCATGAGACCAACACTTTCTACTAAATAGTCGTAAATTTTAAGTTTAGCTCACTATCATACCTCAAAAGACCTGTGTCGGATTTTTTAAGACTCCTGCCATGCCACGTCCGTGAATGTTCAGCCCATAAATAACTCCAAGTGTTGAAGAATGGGTTAATGAACCGACGGATGTCAAATCCGAGTTCTTAAAGTCTATAATAATGTCAAGTTGGAGACATTAAAAATGCACATGTTTCTGCTTTACTCACTCCGTCGCCATATTGGTTTCTTTTAGAACCCAGTCTCAATTGGCGCGTGCGTCTCGCGCAACATGTACTCGTTTCGCGTCTTTCGAGTGCTCGTAAACGCGCTCCCAGGTGTAGTTTGTAGTCTTCTTCAAGGGCATCAGAAAATATATATTTCTGGCTGTAGTGACGTTTTCGTGAAATTTCATTATTTACGGGTGAGACTGATCAGTAATTCTATCTTCTAAGAAAAGACGAGTATTTCAACTGAGTAATGAAACTCTGCCTCGCGCGCTCCTCGCCGCAAGGGACGTTTCGCGGGAGAGACACGTCTCTAGCGAGGAGAGACGGCTGTATTTGCAGGTTAATAACCAAACACATGGCAAACCTGTGTGAGCGCAAAACAATAGTTCAAAAAGAGCCTATAGCTGTGTTTAAAGAAATTCTCAATCAGACTGAGCTGCACCAAGGAACTAGAACCCAGAGCATGTAGCCCTAAGTCACGGGAATCGATGACAGTCTGGGATTCTCGATTCCAAGCCGTCACGGATTTCAGGATTCCAGGGCTGGATTTCAGTCTCTATCACTAGAACTTGGATTCTGGATTTTAATCGTTAGTGGATTCCTTAAGCTGTATTCCGGACTCCAAAGCCCAGCATTCCGGATTTCACAAGCAAAATTTTCCGGATTTCGGATCACACCGGCAAAAATTTTCCGCATTCCGGAATCAGGATTCCTTTTCATGGGGTGAAGCTTGCTTGGTAGGTGCATAAAGGGGAGGGGATACTGAGGAAAAAAGAAGAACTCCCCCTCCCTTTCCCTCCTAATGCCTGCTATGTAGGCTAGGATTGCTGATTTGCACGCGCCTCGGCAGTAAAGGGTCTTTGACCCGACGGCTGCCATGATGATGAGCCCCAATAAGGGTGAAACAGCTGTCCATGGCTGCCACTGCCCGGGTGATATAGTTGTGGGCATGCGTAAGGTACTGGCCATACCGCGGAGTTAATAGTGTGTGCTTCAGTATTATGCCATTTTACAGTTATAGATGGAAGCGAGGCTGGCGGTGACCTTGTTTTGATACAAATCTTCTTTGCTTTGTTATGGAAATTGTTCTTGAAAAATACTATTTAGCATAAGAATAACTTCATTTATAAAATAAATCAGGAAGGTTTGTATCAAAACAAGGTCACCCTCAGCCTCGCCTTCGTCCATAACTGTAAAATGGCCTATTGGTATTATGAACTCAAACCTAAGTCAGGGGCGGATCTAGGGGCAGGGTACTGGGGGTGCGCACCCCTCCCCTGAGATGACCTGCGGCTTTCTAATACAACAGGTATTCTGCAAAAAAATAACTTTGTAGTTTATTGGTGTTGAATTAAAACATGGGACGAGATTGAAGAATTTCAGTGGTAAACGCCGTGAAAATAGTAGTTAAAATGTTAGTTCCTTAGTGGAGCACCCTCTCTTAAGAAAAATCCTGGATCCGCGCGCCCCTGCAAGTATTAAACGCTGGCAGCAAAATGAAAAAAAAAAAAACTCGTAAAGCCCATGAAATGCTCAGCAAGTTCGTCGGTTTAGTTGCAATACCATGAGTGATGGTTTATAAGCAGAAGCAAGCCTCGTCAAGCTCCTAGGGATCGTTATTCCGCGCGGTCTGTGCGTTTCGGCTCACGTGTTCAAAGCGAAGAAGCTTTTGAAGAAAGAGCGAAATGACATCTGAGGAACGGGCACAGAACTGATGACGTATAACTTCCTAGGTCTGGGTAGTGCTTCTGATTGGTTGAAGCAGATTTCCCTCGGGGCACGACCAATCAGAAGCACTACCCAGAGCTTGGAAGTGACAGCAATATGGAGGGTGCTCCTTCCTCAATACTCTCCCTTCTTCTCACCCTCCCCCGTCAAGTACATGAATCAGCTGCTTGCATGGCAAGAGAAAACGTTTAAAAAGAAGAAACGAAAAAGAAGACAACCTGGGAGACTGGAGGCAAGCTTTCGATCGGTACTTAAGAGTACTATGATCACTTAGGGAACACGTGACTTATGAAAGGTCGGTAATTTCTTCACTTTAAGTTATTTCAGATGTTACCTAGTTATTTCCAAACCCCCAAGCTATCCATCAGTTCAATACGCCATCCCATGATTTTTTCTAAGGATGAAGGAGCTTACAGCCAATAACCGGGGCTCCAACCTCGTCCCCAGGGCTTTTCCCTAAAAAAATGGTTTTGAGGGAAAAGCCCTGGGGACGAGGTTGCCGAAGCTCCTGCGAGAGACAAATAATAGGGGTCATTTGCACGGTGGCGTCATTTTACTACTACGATTAGCCCATTTCTAAACGTAGTAACACAAACAATAGCTTATATAGATATTTTCTCAATTTTATTTGAACTTAATTACTCTTAAATAATACTTACACATTCATTACTTAGTCGAACTTTGAGAAAAATATTTCCACAATTTTTTGTAATTATTACATTAACATTAACAGGTATATTAACCTCATTTTTTTCTATTCTGAAATTCAATTTTTTAAAACATCTGTAACCAAAATACTTATTGTTTTGGAGTGTGAAAATTTAGATAAAAAGTTTGGTCTGAAATTTGTACGGGCTTAAGTAAAACTGAAAGATTGAAACTGATTTTATATCAACAAGATTTAATGGAAAAAAACGATTCTTCTTTCTAAGTGAGTAGTGATTTCAAAAAAGAACGAAACAGCTAACAAATGACAACAGATTTTGAATCTAGGTTCAGAAAGTTGTATAGTTTAATTTGCTAAAGTTATAAACATTTCCTTTAGATAAAATATGGCAATTTTTACTTAAAAGATAAGATAGAAAGGAAATAGTTTTCAGAGTGATCTGTTCTGGGTGGGATCCAGTCCCTCACAGTCATATCTCTTTCAGAGGAAACAATCGAGGGCTGGTTTGGTGAAGGGTTCTCGGAATACCTGGAAACAATAAAAGTGTTCAGTTACATAAACGCTTTTACGAAACGAGTCATTAAAAAATAACATACAGTTAAACCTCTTGTTACAAACACCTGTACGAATTAACTCTACGGGGCTGTCTGATATACGCACCACGCTCCTCAGTGACGAAGGGCCGCGGAAAAACAGGGTGAGCAAGAAGAAAAAGGCAAAGTGAGGAGAGGAGAGGGGAGGGTAGGGGACTGAACAGGTCCCTCCTCCTCATTCTCCTAATAGCAAGGCTCGCTTTTTTGCGGCCATCACCTCGTAATTCATCTTTTTACCCACCGAGTCCCCTGGTCCCGAGAAACGTTAATACAGACAATGTGTACGGACGTCAAGGAGCCAAAAATCAACTATTTTAACAAAAAAGTAAATCAGTGATAACCCAAGTACAATCAAAGAAAAGTCTGAACTTTTAAATGGAAATATCTTAGAGGAGAGAATATATGTTACATTTTGAAATAAAGTAATAAAAGAAAATGGAGTCAGGAGCACATGGGAGCCCGCGGGAGCCCGCAGTGGAGTAGTTGACTTCAGCGTGACTTCCTACCGTTACTGCTAAAAGCGAGATCACTGACATTTTCTTACCTCAATGTGGTGGTTTCATGCGTGGGATCTCTCGCTTGTGCGTCCAACGCCGCCCACTGGAGAAACAACAGAAGGTATAGGTCAGTCGGTATATATACTTCCCACATTACAGTGTTTTAATATAGCCAGTTTGTTTAATCTCGTCCTCAAACTGACTCTTTGAGACTAGCCTTAAACGGAGTTACGGTAGCGTTATTATCATCATCACTATCGTTTATAATACCTAAAATGGTAAAATACGCCCTTCGTGACATACGTTTTGATGACATAAAGCCATCCGACACATATCAGAAGCTGGTTTTTTCAATGTGTGTCAGTAAGCACTATAGTTGAGCCCTGGAAACTTCTTTATTTGGGGCTTACGAGAATGCGACACATGGCAATGCATATAGTTTGTTGACTTGACTCATAACAGGGAATACAATTTAAGGGAATCTTATTCACAACAGGGTCTAATTTTTCGTAAAGAAACGGTAGGGAATTTATTATTGGTCATTTCTCACAACACGGTTATAAAACAGAGTCTATTGGAAGTTCAAGGCTGTCACTAAGGGCGGGTGGTGTGGGGCGAGGATTTGCCCCGGCTTCGATGAGCATGATTCCCCTCTTACATAATGCATATACCCAGAACCTTGAAATCTTAGTGACAGTCCAAGCTGCAGGCATTTTAAATTTTCCGGCTTTTTTTCCTACATGGGATCAGGGCTCCAAAACCTCAGGGGTACCCCACAATTATTGATGATGGCTAAAGGTGAGAAGGGTACGAGGGACCCCCTCCCCACTCAGTGCTTTTTCGCCCCATTTTCTAAAAGGAAAAGCCCTAGAAATGATGTTGGGGGAAGGCTTGTAGGTCTTTCTTAAACAAAGCGCAACATCTAAGTAGTAGACTTGTACCCAGTGTCCTGCGTAGCAAGCATTTCCGTACGGTTTCGGAGCAACTTAAAAAACGAGGAACCAGAGTCAAAGACCGCGCAAAAAATGGCGCGAGTTAAAGAGCGGGGAGGGGTGGAAATTGGCTCTCGTTCTATTTCATGCGTGGCCAAAAACGAAAATCCTGCTCCTCGTTCTTTCAACAGAAACGCTTGTTACGCAGGCTATGTACCCAGTCGCTGTTTATACTTCTGTGAAAAGAGAGAAGATTAGATGATACTGTTTCGCGTGGTACTCATTGGAAAGGAAGAGGAGCAATTTCCTTCATCCCTTCCATGACACCCCGCGTTCCTCAATCTAACACCAATCTTCTCTCACCTCAAAAAGAAAGAAAGCTATTTTGCGGGCAAGGATCAATTATGATATGTATCCAAAGCGTTTTTTTTTTATAAACTTGAAACTTGAAACATTGATAAATAGCGACTGATTCTGCGTAAGAAGTACTTTATATCAAGGCTTACCGTCAACGGGCGAGACGACGCATCTGTTGGCGAGGAGTTAGTCAGGACAGCTTCTGTTTCTCTCAATGCGGTTTCTTTTTTCATCATCAGGCTTTGAGTGCTTTGAGTGCTTTGAGTGTATCTTCTGCAAAGGCTTTTAATAACAGCGTCAAACTTCCACAAGAAATCTACGATCTGTTCAACAACATTTTGCAGAGCTCCAGCAGTCTCACTCACGTGTCTCAAACCTTCCTGCGCTTGTACCAGTTCAGTCTCTTTCTGCTGAAGGCGTTGTTTGCTGTTCTCTAATTCTCTCTCCTTATCACGGCTTGTTTGGGTTTGCAGTTTCAAAGAGTTTCTTACATAAGCCAGTTCTTTTCTTTCTTCTTTCAGAAGGTTCATCCACAATGCTGAATCTCTAGTATCGCAACCCCTTTGCCAGGCAAACACCCCTACGCCTTCAATCTCGCGCTTGTTTTGTCGAATGAGCTTTTTAAGCGACTCAATTCCAGATTTGTACTTTTTCTGTTTCGCGTCCAAAATCGTCTCGGGATTTTCCTCTTCATCCACTGCCTGTGTCTTGATTATCAACGTTTCCTGGAGATACTTGTTTTGTTCAGTGAGTTCTTCTATTTGTTTTAGCAGCTCTTTGAATTCAACTTTTTCTTCATCCGATGTTTTTGACAATTCTAAAGCCATCTTGCCTTTTTCTTTATAAATGGTGACGTTTGGTGTTTCGTAGATAACTTCAATCCGTTTGTTCTTGTTTCTGAACTTCTCAAGTTCATCCTCCAGGCATTTCAACTGACTCTTTAACCCTTCCTCTCGATTTTTACCCAACTCCAGGGAATCTTTCAACAGTTCAACTTCTTCACGTAAATACCCATAATCAGTGTTTTCACCGTTTATACGACGACACATTTCCTTTAAATCCTTTACCATCTTCCTTGCTTCATCGCATTCGAATTTTAGAACTTTGTTGCTTTCTTCGCTTTCTTTCAACTTAACCTCCAAAAGTTCGATTTGATACCAGTAATAGCTCTTTTCCATCTCCGCGAAGTTGTCTTCACCATCCTTTTTCCCTTTTAACTCGTCAACAATGACCCTCAGTTCGTCACATTCAAATCGAAGATTTTCTTTGCTTTCTTTGCTGTCTTTCAGCTCATTCTCTAGCAGTTCGATTTGGTACAAGTAATAGTTCTTTTCCATCTCCGCGAAGTTGTCTTCACAGTCCTTTTTTTCTTTTAACTCATCAAAGATCACTCTCAGTTCGTCATATTCAAATCGAAGATTTTCTTTGCTTTCTTCGCTGTCTTTCAGCTTATTCTCTAGCAGTTCGATTTGGTATAAGTAATAGTTCTTTTCCATCTCCGCGAAGTTGTCTTCACAGTCCTTTTTTTCTTTTAACTCATCAAAGATCACTCTCAGTTCGTCATATTCAAATCGAAGATTTTCTTTGCTTTCTTCGCTGTCTTTCAGCTTATTCTCTAGCAGTTCGATTTGGTATAAGTAATAGTTCTTTTCCATCTCCGCGAAGTTGTCTTCACAGTCCCTTTTTTCTTTTAACTCATCAAAGATCACTCTCAGTTCGTCATATTCAAACCGAAGGTTTTCTTTGCTTTCTTCGCTGTCTTTCAGCTCATTCTCTAGCAGTTCGATTTGGTACAAGTAATAGTTCTTTTCCATCTGCGCATAGTCAAGTTCATCTCTTAAATCCTTAAGCTGCCCATCTTTTTTCTTGATGGCTTCTCGTAGATTTGCAAATGCTCTTTCTCTGTATTCTTCATTAGAATTGAGACGCTTGAGTTCAAGTCTTAATGTTTCAATCTCAGTCTGCAAACTTTCACTTTGAACTTCTTCAATTTCTTTCTCAGTCTTCAAAGCACCCTGGTCCACAAGCTTTTCATTCTCTTCCTCGTATAACTCAACAATAGGAGAGTTGATATCCATATCTCTTAACTCCCTGCAGACATCTCCATTTAGACAAGAACCATAGCTTCCAGAATGACCACAGCGCAATCTGATATCATCCACAGCGTCCCAGGAATCCTCACCATTATCAGCTCCTTTTTCTGAAATGTTATCAAACGCAGCTTCGTCTTGGACATCCAAGAACCTGGTGTCTTCTGTTGGTGTTTTGCCGATGCAGGGTGAAATCGCAATGCAAATGTCCTCAAATGACCCTCTTCCACTATCTTCTTCCAGTTTATCTTGATGGTAGCTTGACTCCTCCTTGTTTTCATCACAGTCGCGACTTTCCTCTTTAAGGGCTTCTCTTCGCTCCCTAGATAGAAATTATACCCATTAACCTGCCTGAAATATTAAATTGCATTGTTTAACATCAAGAGCCATAACTGGACAAAGCCCAGTCAGTATTTCAGTACTGAGAGCCAGGAAAAGAGCTTTACTTAAGCTGTTGAGGGTATTTCTACTGTTATTGTGCTGATTGGCTCGTTTAGTTGCGACGTTGTTTTGAACAGCCAATCAGAAAATCAGCCAGGAGAAAGGGAGGAAGGTTATCCCTCGCTTATTCAAGGTGCTTTGCGCGCTTCTTTTTCGTGTTTTGAAATATGCAGTCAATTCCTATGAGCAAAGAAAGCAGTTTTCTGTCTGGTTACGGTACAAAAAACTCAATTTTATCCGTATCATCTTGATCATGATCGTCTGTGATAGACACCACAACCGGCATTACCTTATAATGAAGCCTGCAGACTTGTAGAAGCCTAGTCTAGACCAGCAATTAAATAAAATATGCCCTGAGATCATAAAAGGGTGCATTTACATTCTCTTGTGTATGCAAAGACCTTCCTCTAATTAAACATACCGGAAGACAAAATGTATCACCCCCAAAGACATAAATACATGTGTAACGAATATGCATTGATTACTTACTTGGCAGCATCTGTCATATCTTGGTCATCGACTAAGAAAGGGGAGTTACGCTTGAAGTCGCCTTGTGGCCCACCGGCACTTGTGGTGGCATGTGCTTGAATGATCGTAAGACCTCCAGCCTCAACATCAGTATTCAAACCTGGTGTGAAGTCATCCTTTCTCTCACAAGATAACGCATCAGTATCCGTAACATGATTTCTGGTCTCTTGTAAGGCGCAATAGTTTTTCTCGTTCCTTGATTCAGTCTGTTAAAATAACGCACCGCCGGAACTCAGTTCATTGCGTGTTTTACGAAAATGACAAAATAAATGGTATAAAATAAATTTGCCACTATTTACCTCCACAGAAGTGAGTTGTCTTGATGTTTGTGGCCGGACTTGTTTGTTCAAACTTCTAAGAGGCTCACTGCGCAGGCGTTTGGATTTGGTTGGAGAGTTAGGTTTAGCTCTAGCTTGTTTACAGCGTCCTCCGCTTAGACTTGCACCTGTGTAGATGTTCACCAACAATGCATTTACCATTTGTAATCCTTATTTCCTTTTTTTAATAGTCTCTTCCTAGTATTTCTCCTTCAATATCCGGCTACAATATGTCATCTTATTTTCTTTTTACTCTCATTTTCTTCAGTTAATTCCCATCTTTTCACTTAAACGCTTTCAAGAATAATGAACTCTACTTTATGGCTCTCGTTGTATACTAAGCCCCTCCCGCTCTTTAGTATACTTTCTCTAATATACCCCTCTCTCCCTCTCTCTCATAAGCCTCTCCCTCTTGGAAGCTCCACTCTCCAGTTACGCCCTCTCTAGTATGCACCTCCATATTAGAAGTCCCTCTCGTCTAATTATTCAGTCCTTCTTTAGCCCCTTTTACGCTTCTGTTACTATAAAGGATCTCTCTATAAAAGATCACCGACCCACTTCTGCAATCCCCATACCCGCCCCTAACGGGCCACTCTCTAACAAGCACACTCTAATTTATATCACAATATCACTATCTGAAAATTTCTCTCTCTCTCTTTTGGTTAGCCCATCTCCTTCGTTCTTTGCACCTCTCTCTGTCAGTTCCTACCTCCATAAGCCCCGCTTTCTAGCAAGCCAATGTATCTAATGCACTCTCTATACTAGTGAGACCCACTAAGCTCTCGAATTAGTCTCCTTCCAAAAATCGGCCGCTCACAATATTCTATTCTCTTTGTCTCGTTATTCACTGATCTATCTAAATGACGGACGACTTTGTACACTTCAGCAAGAACCCTGTTTAGTCTCCCTCATCTATAATCTTCCCTGAATACAATCTCCTCTGCAAATTAATCCATACACTTTTTACTCCGTGTTACTGTCCATATTCTTGAAGGAACTTGAGAAATTAAACTTACTTGTCTTAAAATTATTCGTTTTGTTTAACACGAGTGTTATACAGTTTATCGTTGAGGCGATATAGTTTTGGTCTAAATCCTTATTTTCATTCAAATCATAAAAGAAATCCACAATACCTGTTTTTTCTGCACTATCCTTTTTCTTTACAACCGAAACAGGAATTCTTGATGATCGATCTTTCGCGGAATCCCTCGGTAAAGGTCTCTTTATGTCCGTTTTGTCCTCCAACGAGAAACTTTTATGGTCGCCACTGGTCAATCGAGTCAGTCTAATTGGTATTTTAGAGATTCGCTGCACGGGAGCCGAATGAAATCTACTGTCATCTTTTTTCTCCCTGCCCGTAAGTCGCGAAGCCATCGTTGTTGTCCTGACGGGGATTTTCACGCCACGCCAAACGAGGATTTTTCAACTCGTTATTAACTTTGACTTTTTTAAAAATCTTTTTTGTTTGTTTTCGCTTCTTTTTTTTAAAAGTTTTTTCTCTGAAAATCACTTTGAAAATATCGAAAACTGCTCTGCACCGTAAGTATGAACACACGCTCGAAAAGCCGAAGCGAAATGATTGTTTTCTTTCAATGACTATGGAAACGCATTTCGTCACAAACAACGCTCTGAAGAGTTTTTTTCGAATGCTCGCGCAAACGGACATTTTGCTAGCTCGTTTCGTAAGATATTTTGAATTCTTGCTTAATTTAGCATTCTTTTTCTAATCCGCCTGAAAACAAGTGTTCTCATAAAAAGCAAAAAAACCCTTTCTTATAGCATATTGAAACGATAATCTTATAAGCTTAAGCTTAATTTTTTTTGGAATAACAACGTTGAAAATCGCTTAAACTCAAGTTTAAACAATTATAATCCCGCCGTTCCATGGAAATAGACACGAATTGCTTTTTAAAATTTTTCAAAAAAGGAGGTGGATCCACAGAGCCAGGTCATACCCCCATTCTCCCGCGCTTTTCTCCCCCTGCTCGACACTCTCCCCCTTTTTTGCGCCTGACGCGCGGACTATGTGTCATAAACCGTTGCGTCATTCTCGTTCCCAGAGAGTAGCCTGCGCACAAGCTCTCCTATTTGGGCGAGCGAAGCGAGCCGCGCGAGAACGCGGGAGTTAACGGCGAGGTGCCGCGTCTCCTCTCGCGTGCCTCTCGCGCGTCTACTTTTCAAGATACCAGAGAGCAGCCAGCTGAGAGAGCAGCTGTGTACACAGTTGTGTCAGCTGTGATCTCTCAAGATTATGCGCAGTTTTATCATTTTCCGCGCCCTTCACAGTGCAGTGATCGCTTTGTGGGTGGAAAAGACGTTTATTTTCCTTATTTAACTGATGTATTAAAACTCTCTCATTACCATGGTCTTGATCGAAGATTCATCGTGGGAACCAATCAAGGAGACTAACAGGGAACCGTTTTGCGTGGAAATGATGAAACGTCTTGATATTCAAAGAAAGAAAGGGCAGTTCTGCGATGTTGTGTTGGAGGTGTGCAACGGCGAGGCTCAAGCTCGCTTCAACGCTCACAGGGTTGTATTATGCGCAGGAAGCCCATTTTTCTACAGTGCCCTTAACAATGAAATGAAAGAAAGCAAAGAAGGACTTATTAGATTAGAAAATATGACCAAAGTTGCGATCGAGGAATTGTTAGACTATCTCTACATCGGACACGTAGATGTCACGCAACACAACGCGTTCGACTTGTTAAAGATAGCTGATTTTTTGGTGATTCCCAGTTTGAAAGAGGTTTCAAGCAAGTTCATCATACAGACATTGTCTTCTTCAAACTGTTTTATGGCATATTATTTGGCTGTAAATTATCGGTGCTTTGAATTACAAGAAAAAGCGAGAGATTTTATCTATGCAAATTTCACACGCGTTGTCGAACACGAAGATTTTCTGAACTTAACCCTCAGAGAGGTGGAAGAGTGGATTTCAAACGATGAAATCAAAGTGAGAGGAGAAGAAGACGTTTTCCAGGCTATTGTGAAGTGGGCGAAACAAAACGGGGACGGAGAACGTGAGAATTTTTTTGAATTATTTCGTCATGTTCGGCTTATTTACTTGTCACGCAACTATGTTTTAAATGAAATTTTCCCACATCCTTTGGTAACCAACGACAAAGCATGTACAGCTTTTGTCTTAGATGCAGTAAAAGATGTCTCCTCTGGCTCTGAAGAGTGTTTTTTTGCCCAAGCACCAAGAAACTGCCTGAAGACAACAGAAGATTGCCTTGTTGTCTCTGGAGATACTAAAACCCTTTGTTATGTTCCCTATGAAGACAAGTGGTATCAGATGGCAGACAAGGCCAAGAGTAGGTATCTGTATTCTGTGAGTGCTTATCATGGTAAACTTTATATCAGCCATGGAACTGGTGTTGATTATGCTATTGAGCGATTTGATCCAGCCGTAAACTCATGGGCACCTCTGACATCGTATAGTGGTGAAATGTCACACTTCTTTGCAGCTGTTGTTTATTTCCAAGGATTTTTGTATGTGATTGGTGGAAAACAAGAGGAAGAGGTAGCAAACTGTGTACATAAATACAGTCCAGATACAAACCTTTGGCAGGAAGTGGCATCAATGAATGTTTCCAGATCTTCACTGCGTGCTGTAGCTGACAAAGACACTATATACGCAATTGGAGGTAAAGCAGACAATCAAATATTGGATGTAGTAGAAAGATTTGACTCCAAAATGAACACTTGGTGTAGAGTTGCTTCAATGCTAGAGAAGAAATTGCTCCCTTGTGTTGCAATTTTAAATGCTAGAGTGTTTCTATTTGGAGGTTATACTAGTATTCGTCCCCCACATGCATCTTCAAGCATTGACATGTATGACCCAACTTCAAACATGTGGACAGCCATCCAGGGTGTATCTTCACCAACACGCTGTTGTAGTGTGACAACTTTTAAAGGAAGTGTTTACGTTATTGGAATATGGACCCAGGACAGTCCTGATAATTTGTTGCAGATTTATGATGTTGAAAAGAATGAGTGGAAGCACTGCACAAATGTACCTCCTATCTCAAATCCAATTGCTTTGGCTCCTCTGAGAATTCCAAGAGACATTTTAAACACATGTAATGTTGTAACATAATACTGGTAGGTGAATTCTTTAAAGGACAGGATGTTGTGAAGAACTGTACCAAGAAGAAAACTATATTATAGTCCTAATCACCACAGATGGGCCACTTTATGTCATGAAAATGACAGAAAATGATGTTAATTATTACACTCCAGTGTTTTTTTTATTTTAGTAACTAGGGAAATGTTTAAATTGACTATTTGTTATGATGTTTATGAAATAATCTATTGCTTCACTGACGAATATTACTTCTGTATGACAATATTTTATTCGTAATGGTAACAGGACTGAGTGGAGTCCAAAAATGATTACGGACCTAATTAGTAGGTCCGTAATCATATAAATGGTCGTATGCGGTCGTCTGATTTGTTTAATCACGAGCATGATCACAGACCGAATTGGACGACACGAAGTTCTGTTACCAATTAAGTAATGGTCCGTGTAAAAGGTAGGCAGGCGAACGGCAAAAGTGATTAAAAGGTGCTAACTTTTAATCATTAATTTCAATTAAATCAAGCGTTCTGATTGGCCGAAATCCAAAAATCGCCAAAAAAACAGTCAGAAACGTGACAAAAACACCTTTTTTTAGCTTTATTTTCCCCATTCCCCTGTCTTATACCTCACGGCCAAGTTTCAGCATTGTTCTATGCGCCAATCAAAAGTTAGAGCGGAAAACGTGCAACACACGCGCGACCTTGTTGTGACCCCATCTTAGTGTGACACTTGAGATGTTAGGAAATTTGTCTTTTACCCGAAGAAATCTCGTCAATTTCTTCGTGAAAATTCTGCATTTTTTCTTTATTGAATATTTATCGCAAATTTACTGTATTTTATCATCGGAGTGATCGTCAAAATGCTCTTAAACATGGTTTGCTGCCGTCCTCGACATGCCGAGTCGCCATGTGGGAATTTGGGCCCGGCGTAGTTGTTTTCGTTGTCAGGCCGGATCAGGAGGAGATCAGAATAATTGTGGCACTAGAAATTGGAGTACAGCTGGGCATAAAAGGAGAAAGCGAAAGATTTGTTGTTTTTACAAGGATGAATTTATTTCTCGAAGAGATGTAGAACACTTGAGCTTGAGGTAAGCTGAATTCAATAGATTTTCGCACCTCCGCGCGCATTATGTGTTATTCATGTGTTTGCCCCTTTCGAAACTTCCATATTCCGTGTATCTTTACCCATCTTTCATTCGATTTTTTTTCTGTCTAGACTGCTTCATCAAGCGAAATGGAAGTTCGCCGTGGACCTTAAGTTAAAATGAGCGAATTGAAATTTGTGACACGTTTGCATTTTGTACCTATGAGGTCTGAGACGGAGAATACCGAGACGGAAGCCGCTTAAGTATCATAAATAGCTGTCACTGGTGTTTGAGTTTCTCTTGGTACGGAAGATCTAGCGAGCATGACTGTAGCTTGCCTTTATTTTTTCCAAGGACGAGAGAGATTGTAAGAAGGATTTTTATAGAGTAATATCAAAACCTTGAAAACAGATAAACTGTAGGAGAGCTTTTTCTGAAACCCGATTATCCGAACATGCAGGAATTTTTTCTATCTGGGCAACATCCTCTGTTTTTCCAAAAGCAGAACATTTAGATAACATTTGGATTTGATTTTGCGTACTTGTTGTTGTTCTGTATGGTGGCCGAATATGAACGCGCGACATTGGCGCGTTCGCCAGATTCGCCACGTGACAGTGAATTGCTGCTGTTTACGATCATGGTTTTGACATTTCTTTTGTGAGAGCCGACGTAAATGTTGTTCCCAACGTCGCTGATTGATGTAACACTGTGCTCATCTTCGTGTAATTTCATATCAGTTTAACTTCCTCGGGTTTGGCGCATAGAAATCTTTTAAATTTTAGATATGTTATATTTTTCAACATAACAAAGCAATAGACGAAATAAAAAGTTGTTCGAATGAGTCTTAAGCTATCTTAATTCAACTTTAAAATTCAAATTTCGCGCTTTAAGCTGTATTGACCAATCAGAGCATTCAGATTTAATTTGATTAGAGAAATTAGCGCCTGAAAAATAACTGACGCTATTGCCGCGGGCTATTGTTTTTCTGCCTGCTTCTTAGCTGGACCATTACTTAATCATAACTTTAACAAAATTTGTGATATATAAGGCTCTTTTTAAAATCAAAACACAAGAAATTCCAAGATTTTTTTTGCTGGCGATAAAAAAAAGCCATTTAAGCACGTGCGTGATGGCGCGTACTGTCCAATTACTTAGGCATGACGCGTACTGTCTGATTAAACTGTCCTATTAAGGCTGAAATCAGGGCGGTTGATAACCAATCAGATTTGAGAATTTTGCTATAGTTATGATTAATGATTAAAATAGACACAAGAAGTTGTTTAAGTAAATAAATGGTCATTGTTCTTGCCAGGAGAAATAAAATGTTGATCATTTATGGGCAGATTACACTTTGGTACGAGATAATTATCCAGTAATATTTATTATTCTTTGACAGTGACTTCTTTGACAGAATTTGTCAGCCAAACTAGTTCAGTCATTAAGAAAATTCCACTATTAATCAGGACTATCCAGCCAGATCAGTCTAGCCTCCATTCCGAAATAAATTGCATGTAATGTAAAGTAACGGGTTGTCGTGAAAATGTGATGAAAGACTAATATTATTCATTTTCAAACACTGGACTGGCTAGCAAGTTCTGATGTTTGTTAAGTGGCACTACTTTTAACCCAATGAAAATCTAGAATCCAATTGGAAAAAGCAGGAAGGTGGATTTAAAGGGGACTTACTTTAGTTTTCTGTTATATTTCTGAGCCGGATGATTGCATGGATGAAAAATCAGAATTTGCTCTTCTTTAGCTTTTGCCAAGACCTACTAAGGTTGCCTAAGAACACTTATCCTGCTCCAAAATATTTCTCAATTCCTCAATATGAATCCCTGTATCCTCCTTAAGCACACCAATGTAGTTCTTGGGTGACCTTCCTCTTGTTCTCCTACCTTTGGTTGGGGTCCACAACAGGAGATTGGAGATAGTGTGAAGATAGTATCATCTTCCTTTCTGTTTCTAGAAGCCTAGTGTAACAACCATCAAGCTGCTTGGCATTTTTCATGGGTAGATCCAAAATAATTTTATGAAGGGTTCCTACTTTAGTTCACCATTAACTCTTAGCCCTCAACATCAGATTTCTCTGTGTAATCTCAACGCTTCAAAAAGAGTGGTCATAAGAATTTAATTAATACTGTAACATTCTCTCCCCACTACTTTTATAGCAAGTTTATTGAAGAAAGAAGTGAGAATCAAAATGTGGAAGACTGAAATTTAGACAAGAAAGTGCTGGGCAGCACTCGGTCTTTTGTGTGAGATTAACATGGGCGCACTAATAGCTTTGCAGGGGCCCGATGGGTTTTAACACAATTATTTTTTTAGACTGCGAGCAGTCTCTCCTTTTCTTCAGATTTAGTGAGAGCAATGCACGCGCGCGGGAGCAGCGAAGCCGCGAGACGCGCGAAACGAGGGCGGCAGCCCGAGAAGAAAAAAGAGTTTTTTCGTGCCCCTCCCGTCTCGCGCCATCAGTCATGCGCGTGGCCATTTGCGTGTCTCGCGTTTTGCTCGACGGGCCACAGAAAAAAGAGAGACTGCTCGTAGTCTATCATTTTTTTGTCAAGTTCAGGCTATTACATTATAACAATAACTATTTATATAGCGCTTATTCCTTAAGAGTCCACAAGCGCTTCACATTAATAAGAAATTGAAAATTGCCTTAAAAAATAAAATATAACTTAAATAAAATCTCAAAATCGTGGGACCAATCTCTAGCATACCTTTATAAAAAGGTTAGTGTTAGTTTTACTCAACGACAAGAACGCGCTTACAGCGGTGGTCAGTCACGCCTGCTTGGAGATTAGATCGAGAAATGAGGAGGCGATTAATTCTAAAAGAAATATGATTTACTCGCTAAAGGTTTTTTGCTTCCTACTTTATCGACGTCGATAATTTTTATTTTTTTCTGAATTGATTTAAAACGCGTGTTAGCGACGACCAGAAATACCTCTGCGATAGCAGGCTATACGCGAGTATAAATACACGAAAATTCAAGGGCCTCGATTCCAGAGAAATTACGTCATTACCAGTGATTTACATGGCTCGTCATTTCAATCATCGCTGAAAATAAATCGCATGCTCATCACAAGACTGCATTTGCATACAGTGAAAGTTTACACCCGACCATCGCAATTTTGCTAATTAAGATTCTTATTTTTTTTCCGACCACTCAGTATAGTGTTCACTTGTTCCAAAGTAATCGACGCTTTCAAGCGATAGAATTCGTGGACCGACACGTTTCGGAAAAGCTCTAAATTTTATCTTTCCTAGGCTTTCTTCGCAAAACATGCGTGGCTTCGATCACGCAACGATTCTTAGTCCCAGTTTCCACGATCTCCACAAGGAACGCCTGGCACAACGACCTCCCTTTTGAGTCCTAAATACGACCAAACATTCTGGGGTCCAGGGAAGTACTTCCAGAAAAATTGGGTGGGGGTGTGCGGCACGCTTCCTGAAACCCTTACCCTATTTCAGACCAAAATTTGTGATTTTCCCTACCCTATTTCAGACCTCATCAAAAATTTGATACTCTAGTTTCAGACCTGAAGCCCTGGAGCCCTGCGGGTGACCGGGGCGCGTGACAAGCTGTTACGGCACGTGCACGCTAGTTGGCATAAAAATAAAAAGGGAAACAGTCTTATCGCCAAATGATGAAGAAGTAGCTAATTCTTCTAAAAAACATACCCAATTCAAGACTAGAGTGCAAAAACCATACCCTATTTCAGACCAAAATGGTCGAAATTGATATCCTGTTTCAGACCAAAACGGCTAAAAAAAAACCATACTCTTTGGCGCGCACATATCTATATAGCTTGCTTACGCAAGCGAGACGAATAAGCCTTTTTCGGTAGAAACGTCTTCAGGGCTTTCTTAAAACTGCCTACAGAATCGCACACTCTTAGCTCCCGTGGAAGAGCATTCCAAAGCCAAGGGGCACATATAGAAAATGCCCTTAACCTGTACGATTTTAAATTATAAGATTGTGTCTTCAAATTCTTCAGAAGCTGCATGTTTCCTGTTCTAAGGCTACGGCAAGGTCTATAATTACATGTACTTTTATAGTAGTGCTATTGTTGCACGTGCTTTCTTTCCACCCTTCTCGCCGTTACTTCCTAGTAACATCAACTTTGTGGATCCTTACATACAATCCTTCAGTGGTAATAATTTTAGTTTTAAAGCAGCTAGAGCGCCGATGTTCACTCAAGAAACACGAGAAATTGTGATGTGAACTTATTGTGTCCTCTTCACAGGAACATCTCCGAGGGAGGACGCACCTTTGCTGTAAGAACTGTAAAGGACTGGAACAATCTACCCCGATCACTAAAAACAAGGAGGTCTTTGAAATCCTTTATGGCTGAGTTATGGAAAATAGTTTTAAATTCTCAGAAGTCAAAGCTAAGGGATCGTTTGACCTAAATTAATGACAATAGATGAATATTGGATGCTCTTCGTTTTTAATATTTTTTATTTTCATTTTTATCGAATTCTAGGAATTTTTTATCGTAAATAATAATTTATTGCTAAAGTAGTTTTTATAAATTGTATTTTTATATTTTTATAGGGCCACAAGTTGATCAGTAATGTTTAGTTACTGTTACGTGTCACCCTCATAAAATAAAGTCTCTTACTTACTTACTTACTTACTTACTGACTTAGAGCCTGACGTAACCACTACTCGAGAAAGGAGTAGGAGGATCCGGATCCTAGTAGAAGGGTCCTTTTCTAGATCCACCATCATGGTCATGGTCTTTGGTTCACGCCGCAAAGGAGAACTAATTCAGCAGTGACTGGGAAAGTTAAGTTTTGCTTTCAAGATCTTGGAGTTGAGTAGTTACAAAAATTACAATAATGACAATAATAATATTGATAATAATAATGATAACGATATTCAAAATAATAATGATAATAATAAAATCGCTTCTCCTACCCGCGGAATGCATTGGTTGACGGGAATTTTTTCCTCCGGTGAATAGAGTTTTTGGACAGCCAGTCTATCTTGAGTGCACTGCTAAAACTGATTTCTCTCCTAGGAGAAATAAACTTGAGAAACCTCTTTCAAGGGTCATCTATTAAGAATTGAGGATAGCTTCCTTTGGGTCAGGAGACTAAAGTCGTCTCCTCCATTTTGCGTTTAGGAAAAGCCATTAAAAAAAATACGCGCAGCTTCTTGTGTCTCCCTCGCCACTCGCACGACCACTCTACTAACTATATAGCCTGCGTAAAAGTCCTCGAAAGCCTCATCGATAACCCCTTTGGAAAAACGCAATTTGCTTTTTCTATGTAGAATATCGTAAAACGGATTTTCCCTGGCCCATTTTGTCTAAAAAAAGAGGGAAAATTTCAAATTTTTCATCAAAACCATGGACTAACCGTTTTGAAAAAATGCCATTTTTCAACTTTTTTAAGTCAATGTTTTTATATTCTAGAAAAGATTTTTTTCTATCAAGAATATCATAAAAAAAACCATTTTCTTCCCTATTTTGACAAAAATAATAAGATGGAAAAATGTCAAATTTTTTATGAGAACCATGGACCATGGAAAAAATGTAATATTTTCGACCTGTTTAAGTCGATGTTTCAGTTGTCCGGAAAGGCTTTTCTTCTATCTAGAATATCGTGAAACACATTTTCCTTTTTTATTTTGCCTAAAATAAAATGATGGAAATTAAAATGTTCAAACTTTTGGCCAAAACCATGGACCAACCTAGCTACTTGTTGAGAAAAATGCAATTTTTCAAGTAGCTGTTTTTTTTTGTCCAGAGGCTTTGCTTTCAGTCTAGAATATCGCCACACACATTTTCCTCCCCTTTTAACGCCTGCCACTCAGGGTAGCTTTTCACCCCTTGCCTTCCCCTTTTTCTACGCCTGCCATCAGGCGTATGCAGGAAGTGATGGACCGTCGCGTCGTCTCTTAAATCAGCCGCGTCAACAGCCTTGTCAGCTGAGATCTCTCATGATCATGCGCAGTTGTATTGTCTTTTTCGCGCCCTTTCGAGGAGACGACTCACAGTGACCGCATAGGCAGTGGAAAAGGCTTTTATTTTCCTTTTTACCGATTTTAACTCGTGCATTATCATGGTCTTGATAAAAGATTCATCGTGGGAACCAATCAAAGAGACTGACAAGCAACAATTTTGCGTGGAAATGATGAAACGTCTCGATATTCAACGAAGGAACGAGCAGTTCTGCGATGTTGTTTTGGAAGTGTGGAACGGCGAGGATCTTGCTCGCTTCAAAGCTCACAGGATCGTATTATGTGCAGCCAGCCCATTTTTCTACAGTGCTCTTAACAACGACATGAAAGAAAGCAAAGAAGGACTTATTAGATTAGGAGATACGAGCAAAGTTGCTATCGAGGAATTGTTAGACTACTTTTACACTGGACACGTGGATGTCACGCAACACAACGCGTTCGACTTGTTAAAGATAGCTGATTTCCTGGTGATTCCCAGTTTGAAAGAGGTTTCAAGCAAGTTCATCATACAGACATTGTCTTCTTCAAACTGTCTAATGGCATATTATTCGGCTGTGAATTATCGGTGCATCGAATTACAAGAAAAAGCGAGGGATTTTATCTTTGCAAATTTCACGAGCGTTATCGAACACGAAGATTTTCTTTCCTTAACCATCAACGAGGTGGAAGAGTGGATTTCAAGCGATGAGATCAGAGTGAGAGGAGAAGAAGACGTTTTCCAGGCAATTGTGAAGTGGGCGGAAAAAAGAGGGTTCGGAGAACGTGAGAAATTTTTTGAATTATTTCGTCACGTACGGCTTATTTACTTGTCACGCAGTTATGTTTTCAATGAAATATTACCACATCCTTTTGTAAACGAAGACAAAGCATGTGCATCATTTGTCTTAGATGCAATGAAAGAGGTTTCTTCAGGCTCTGAAGAGTGCTTTTTTGCTCAAACACCAAGAAACTGCCTGAAGACAACAGAAGATTGCCTTGTTTTTTTGGGACCAAGTAAAACGCTTTGTTATGTTCCCCCAGAAAACAAGTGGTATCAGATGGCAGACAAAACCAAGAGTAGGCATATGTATTCTGCGAGTGCTTCTCATGGTAAAGTTTATATCAACAATGGACCTGGTGTTGATTATGCTATTGAGCGTTTTGATCCAGCCGCAAACTCATGGTCACCTCTGATGTCGTATTGTGGCCAGATGTCACACTCCTGTGCAGCTGTGGTTCATTTCCAAGGATTTTTGTATGTGATTGGTGGGGAAAAAAAGGGAGAGGTAGTAAATTGTGTACATAAATACAATCCAGTTACAAACCTATGGCAGGAAGTAGCAGCAATGAATGTTTCACGATCTTCACTGTGTGCTGTAGCTGACAGGGACACCTTATATGCAATTGGTGGTTGTTCAAACATACAAATACTGGATGTGGTAGAAAGATTTGATCCCAAAATGAACTCCTGGTGCAGAGTTGCTTCAACTCTAGAAAAGAGAGAGTACTCTTGTGGTGTAATTTTGAAGAGCAGAGTGTTTCTGTTTGGAGGCTTTACCAACCGTGAGTCCGTGGATATATCTGCTTCCATTGAAATGTATGACCCAGTGTCAAACATATGGACAGCCATTCAGAATAGCTCTGCACCAACATGCTGTTACAGTGTCACAAGTTTAAACGGAAGTGTTTATGTAATTGGATCTCAGAGCCATGATCGTTTCTTGTGGATTTATGACCCTGACAAGAATGAGTGGAAGCCCTGTGCTAGACTACCTAGCTTACTGCCAATTTCTTTGGTTCCTCTGAGAATACCAAGAGACATTTTAAACATATGTAGGGTTGTAACATAGGTCTAGTTCTTTAAAGATCAGGATATTGTGAAGAACTGCACCATGAAAAAAAAAAAAGCTTCATCATGGTCCTAATCACCACAGTTGGGCAACTGTAAAATTTGTATAAAATTTGAAGAAGTTGATGATGTAAAGCACACTCAAGTCTTTTTTTTTTAAAGTGGTAAAATGTGTAAACCTTATGTTACTATGTATTCTGAATTAATTTGCTTCTGCACTGAAGGCCGAGCAGAATAGAAGGCAGAGTATAAAGATGTAATCCAACAGGCGGGTTGGACATTATTTTAAGGTATACCTTGCAAGCAGAGTCTCTTTTGATCTTGGAATAGGCTGGGAAAAGTTTTTCTCTCTTTTTGAAGAAATTCTTTGTAAAAATTTATAAAATTTAAATGAAAAACGAACACAGAGAATGCCCTGTTTTAAAGTGAAAACGTAATAAAGAGAGCGTGCATTGCATCCCATCTACTCGGGGCCAAGTAAATATAGATAAGCATCTAAAAAAGAAGTTTGAAAATGCAATCCAGGGAGAGATTGCAATAGTCTAGTTCGCTCTTGGTAAAATCTAGTCAATGAATTATAAAATCAAACAAATCAATGGCAGAGACCATTCTTTTTCAACTTAACAGTTTTATAAGCATAAAAAAAACTGTGCTCTAGGCAATAACATCTCTCATAAAACTTCTTTATAGTTATTACAGTTAATAATATTATCTAGTTAATAGCCATATTCGTATGTACAAACAATGTATTGTTACAAAATAACTTCTGCTCTTCATAATGTTCTTGATACTAATATCTCTGCATTACTTAAGTAGAGTAATAGTAGACCCCAAAAGTCTCTAATGTTCTAGGATCTTACATGTGATTGTAAATTAGGGAGCTTGAGAAGAGATGGTTTTGAGCGATGCGCCTTAACTGGAAGTGGACTTTTTGCATTCTTTGGCAGTGGTTTTGCCCACATTTTTTATCAAATCGTCTCTTTAAGAGTAAAGGAACCTCCTACCCATACAAGTTTAGTAGTACCAAGGCATATTAAAAGGGAAAAGTCCTCTCTTTTGATTGACGTGTGTCGCTCAAAAATGTCTTTGCTTAAGCTTCCTTTTATCGGAAATCGTCTCCTGCAAGGTTCCTGTTAGTCTAAAATGAGGCAATGACAAGGCTGACATAACAGACAAGGGTTCTTTAACAACTTTATACAAAAAGTTTAAATAGAAGGTGTTTTTCTATTGTTTAAATAAAATTCAGTCAAAACGAACCTCGAGTTGTCTTATTTCCTTCTTGTAGTATACAAAACAACAGCTTTCTCCACGTCTTGACCGCTCAAGGGTAGTCTCCAACCACCCTGCATCCAGAACCTTTCTTTCACTTGCTCGATTTTGATGTACAAAAGGATTGAATGGTTGCTAAGCAACACTTTACCAAGCTACTACGTGCTCCCATTCCGACAAGCCAAAACCACAAACCACACCTGGAAATGTTGCCAGCCCTATTTATATCCAGTGCTATTCCAAAACAGCCCAATCACCCGGATGTGTATAACAGATGTTGGTAGGGTGTCGGGCTTTGTTTGACGATGAGAACAACACTCAAGGTCTAAGAATAACTAATCGCCTCACATATGATAAACACAACGTGTTAGTGACCAAGCATAAGGTCTAGATGAGTGGATATTTTGACCGAAATATCAAGTATAATAACGGGAACAAATGTGCACAATTCGTCCAAATATGCAACAATGAACCACGCTCAATTATTTCAATGTCCTTTTAACAATTCTAAGTCCGTTTCTTGCGGATGATATTATCAGTGTTCTTTAGAATCTTTCCATTTATACAAAACCCATCTCTATAACTGATGTGTCGGGAAAAAAATTCGCTTAGTAGTACCCTCTAGAATATTCCAAACATATGTGTAAAAGGCACTTGGAACAAAAGTAATACTAAATAAGGGAGGTAAGAGTAAAGTGTCTAATCTGACTTTAATGAATAAATTAATTAGAATCGAGTGAGTGAGTGAGTGAGTGTGTGAGTGAGTGAGTGAGTGATCGAGTGCCATTCGAGTGCCTCCAAAAGCCCATGGCATGACTACATCATCCATGAGCTAAAAAGGACATGTTGGAGAGAGAACCTGGGAACAAAGTTGACGTTGGAGTGTCCCGCAAATGTCCCGCAACATTCTACCATTTTCATTTTACTCTTCAGTAGTTGTCACATGCTCTTCTCAAGCGCCAATTTTTTTTTTGTTTTTAAGGTCAATAGCATCGCTAAAAAAACCCGGGGCCGATATCCACCCTGAATCTTGACTTAACAAGCTTAGTTAACAAAGAATTTACTAAATGGCCAAAAAAAGAATTTTTTTTCTGATTCTTGCAGGACCAAAGTGGAAAATCCCGAGTGGGCAATATGGATCAAGTGATAAATTAGCAAATTTAAGATACGCGTTTTTTTCTCCCTGTCCGCCCGCCTCCACACATGTCCAATACTCTCGACCAGCCAGTGGACAAAACCTGGAGTCCGACGGAGTGATGGACCGAATGGACCGTCGCCGTGCCATTCTCGTCCCCAGAGCCACTCGGCTTATATCAGCTGTGTCGACAGCTGTGTCAAAGCTGTGTCAGCTGGGATCTCTCAAGATCATGCGCAGTGGTATCATTTTCCGCGCCCTTTTGAAGGGAAGACTCATCGTGACCTTACTGCTTTAATAGTGGGTAGAAAAGGCGTATATTTTCCTTATTTAACCGACTAAACTGGTGCATTATCATGGTCTTGATCGAAACTTCATCGTGGGAACCAATCAAGGAGACTGACATGCAACAGTTTTGCGTGGAAATGATGAAACGTCTCGATATTCAAAGAAAGAATGAGCAGTTCTGCGATGTTGTGTTAGAGGTAAGCAACGGTGAAGATCAAGCTCGCTTCAACGCTCACAGGATCGTATTATGTGCAGCCAGCCCATTTTTCTACAGTGCTCTTAACAATGACATGAAAGAAAGCAAAGAAGGACTTATTAGATTAGAAGATACGAGCAAAGGTGCGATCGAGGAATTGTTAGAGTATCTTTACACCGGACACGTGAATGTCACGCAACACAACGCGTTCGACTTGTTAAAGATAGCTGATTTTTTGGTGATTCCCAGTTTGAAAGAAGTTTCCAGCAAGTTTATCATACAGACATTGTCTTGGTCAAACTGTCTAATGGTATATTATTTGGCTGTGAATTATCGGTGCATTGAATTACAGGAAAAAGCGAGAGATTTTGTCTTTGCAAATTTCACGAGCGTTGTTGAACACGAAGATTTTCTGAACTTAACCCTTAAAGAGGTGGAAGAGTGGATTTTAAGCGATGAAATCAGAGTGAGGGGAGAGGAAGACGTTTTCCAAGCAGTTGTGAAGTGGGCTGAAAAAAGGGGGAGCGGAGATCGTGAGAAATTTTTTGATTTGTTTCGTCATGTTCGTCTTATTTACTTGTCACGCAACTATGTTTTAAATGAAATTTTCCCACATCCTTTGGTAACCAACGACAAAGCATGTACAGCTTTTGTCTTAGATGCAGTAAAAGATGTCTCTTCAGGCTCTGAAGAGTGCTTTTTTGCCCAAGCACCAAGAAACTGTCTTAAAACAACAGAAGATTGCCTTGTTGTCTGTGGGACAGGTAAAAGAACACTTTGCTACCTTCCTGCTGAAAACAAGTGGTATGATATGGCAGAGAAAACAAAGGGCACAGTATATTATCACATGAGTGCTTCTCATGGTAAACTTTATACCAGCAACAAACCAGGCCCTGATCTAGCAATGGAGCGATATGATCCAGTCATAAACTCATGGGCACCTCTGATGTGTTACAGTGGTCTGATGTCGAGCCACTTAGTAACTGTGGTCAATTTCCAAGGGTTTTTGTATGTCATTTGTAGAAAGACAGGTAATGCGGGGTGTGTAAACTGTGTGTATAAGTACAATCCTGATTCAAACCTATGGCAGGAAGTAGCACCAATGAATGTTCCTAGAGCTGCAGTGTGTGCTGTAGCTGACAAGGAGACCATGTATGCAATTGGAGGTCAGGCAAACAATCAAAATTTGGATGTAGTAGAAAAATTTGACTCTAAAAGGAACTCTTGGTGTAGAGTTGCCTCAATACTAGAGAAGAAAGCGTGCCCTTGTGGTGCACTTTTACATTCTAAAATTTTTCTATTTGGAGGTTTTTTCAGTTCTCAACCCATAGTGGTATCTTTAAGCATTGAAATGTATGACCCAGCTTCAAACGTGTGGACAGCTATTCAGGGTATATCTGCACCAACACGCTATTTTAGTGCCACAAGTTTCAAAGGAAGCATTTATGTTATTGGAAAGTGGAACCAAGATAGTTCTGATAGTTTCTTGCGGATTTTTGATGTTGAAAAAAATGAGTGGAGGCACTGTGCAAGTGTTCCTCGTATCTCAAATCCAATTGCTTTGTCTCCTCTGAGAATTCCAAGAGACATTATAAAGACATGTAAGGTTGCAACATAGGCCAGTTCTTTTAAGATCAAGGTGATGTACAACTGTACCCCCAAAAAAGAGCTTATCATTTTCCTAATCACCACAGTTTGGCAAAAGTAAAGTTTGTATGAAATTTGAAGAATCTGATGATGTTAAGTGGGATATGTCACAAGAATATTGCTGTTTTAGGTCAATTCTGTGCTGAAGTCATTACTTTGTACCTTAGCCCCTTTAAGTATCCTCCAGTGTAAATAATTTTTCTTTTCATTATTTTAGTGGCAAAATGTTTTGACCTTTGTAATTATGCATTCTGAATCCATTTGTTTGTTCTCTGAAGACCCATCTCTAGAAGGCAGAGCAGACAGATATAATCCAACAGGCTGGGTGGACATATGAGGTTGGGGTATGCTGGGAAAAGTTTTGCTTTTAGGATCTCTAGAGTTAAGGAGTTGTAAAAATATATTCAAATCAAATAAAAAACTAAGAGAGAATGGCCTTATCAGTAGAAACCTAATCTAGTGAGCGTGTGCGCCATCTACTGGGGTCAAGTAAATCTAATGATCTAACAAGCAGATTGAAAATATGGCAGTGCCAGGCAGAGAGTGGGATACAGTAGTCTAGTTATCCTCTCGCTTACGATATTTTTTTGACTTATAGCCATCCCTTGATTTATCACCTCCCTTTTTTGATGGAAACATTTAAAGTAATCACCTCCTTCAAAACATTGGCTCCCCTCCTCCTCACCCCAATGCAGGGTTACCCACAGAAGTAAATCTGGAGGATGAAGGTGAAGCAAAACTGATCAGTGATGATTCAAGCTCTGGTACTTACAATATTGACAGTGAAACTCAATCAAGGAACAAAATTTGGACTAAAAAAGCCCATGTTCAGTTTTTTTTTGATGTGATTATTCCTTTAGTGTAAGATAGGTCAAGGGTTCAATTCCCAGAACTCAGAATTTTTTCTGTGTTTTTCTCTCCACACATATCATTTCATTTATTATTTCTTCATAATTTATAAGGGATGATAAAACAAAAAATATTTTTGGCACGACTTCCAGTGAGCAATATTTGAAATACCAGTAATTGCTCCCCTTAAATAATCGTCTTCCCTCCAATAATCGCCCCCTTTTGATGTGAGAAAAAAAAAAAAGCTTGCCCCGGCTATTCTTTGAAGAAATACGGTAATTAAACCCTGACATCAAAATTTAGATTCTGTGGAGAACTGTTGAAGTATCAATTAGATTCATCTTGTTTTATCATGTCCTTAATTCTCGTCACTAATTTATTTTGTATGGCTTTGATATTACATGAAGAAATTTGATGTTAGTCACTCTTAGGGCTTTAAGAGTTCAAATTAATGCTGGTTGATTAGTTACAAAATCAAACAAATTAAGAGTAGAGACCATTCTCTTTTAACTAAATGGTTTTATAAGTATAAAAAAACCAACTGTGCCTTAGGCAATAACATCTCTCGTAAAACTTCTTTATAGTTATTACAGTTAATAATATTATCTATTTAATAAGCATATTCATATGTACAAACAATATATTGTTACAAAATAACTTCTGCTCTTCAAAATGTTCTTGATACTAATATCTCTGCATTACTTAAGTAGTGTTATAGCAGACCCCAAAAGTCTCTAATGTTGTAGGATCTTACATGTGATTGTAAATTAGGGAGCTTAAGCAGAGATGGTTTTAAGCGATGCGCCTCAACTGGAAGTGGACTTTTTGCATTCTTTGGCAGTGGTTTTGCCCACATTCTTGAGCAAATCGTCTCTTTAAGAGTAAAGGAACCTCCTGCCAATACAAGTTTAGTAGGACCAAGGCATATTAAAAGGGAAAAGTCCTCTCTTTTGATTGATGTGTGTCGCTCAAAAATGTCTTTGCTTAAGCTTCCTTTTATCGGAAATCGTCTCCTGCAAGGTTCCTGTTAGTCTAAAATGAGGCAATGACAAGGCTAACATAACAGACAAGGGTTCTTTAACAACTTTATACAAAAAGTTTAAATAGGTGTTTTTCTATTTTTTAAATAAAATTTAGTCAAAGCGAACCTCGAGTTGTCTTATTTCCTTCTTGTAGTATACAAAACCACAGCTTTCTTCACATCTCGACCGCTCAAGGGTAGTCTCCAACTACCCTGCATCCAGAACCTTTCTTTCGCTTGCTCGATTTTGACGTACAAAAGGATTGAATGGTTGTTAAGCAACACTTTACCAGGCTACTAGGTACTCCCATTTTGACCAGCCAAAACCACACTTGGAAATCTTGCGGATCCATGGGCGGATCCAGGATTTTTTCTAGGAGGGGGTGCACTCGTCTCTTGCTCTTCTTCAACACCAATAAACCACATAGTTTTTTTTTTGGCACAATACCAGTTGTATTAGAAAACTGCAGGTCATCTCAGGGGGGGGGGGGGGGGGGGTGTGCACCCCCAGCACCCTCCCCCTAGATCCGCCCTTGGGATCTATAGCCAGTGCTATTCCAAAACAGCCCAATCAGCCAGATGTGTATAACAGATGTTGGTTGGGTATCAGGCTTTGATTGACAAGGAGAACAACACTCAAGATCTAAGAATAACTAATCACTTCACATATGATAAACACAACGTGTTAGTGACCAAGCATAAGGTCTAGATGAGTGGATATTTTGACCGAAATGAAGTTAATTAAGATCAATGACGTCTTTACCGCTCAAGGGTAGCCTCCAACCTTCCTATAAGCAGCGTCTCCTTTTGTTTTCCTGATTGAGTACCTCAAAATCGAGCAAGTGAAGAAAGGCTTTAATGGCAGGGTGGTCTCCAACAGTCTTTCATTTGTACGTACTGGTAGAACCCAACGGTTTCAATTCAAAAATCCTCTAGTTTTCTTGCTAGAAACCGGAAAGAACAAGTTGAACAAACAGGGGATGCCAATGCACCAAACTGGTATTTGCCACTTGCACATCTCCCAAAATGCTTCTTGTTTGCCCCCCGCCCCCGCGCCCCCCCCCCCCCAAATTTTACACAAGTATTGTTTTCAAATTCCCTTGCGACGGCTGTAACACCCAGAAGAAATGAAAAACAAAGGTTATGCAAAATTTGGGGGGTAAACAAGGTGTATTATGGGAGATTTGAAAATTATGAATAACGTTCCACGTAGACTAAAAACAAAGATTCGGAGCGTTCACTCAACCTACGGAAGTATTCTGAGAGATTTCCACAGTCACCTCATAATAAAAATTACGTAATAAAAAAAAAGTCATTTAGTGACTGAAGGGAAAATAAATAGGGTCACTGCTAGCAGAAGTCTGAAGTCATGTTTGACACTTGATTTCAAAGCTACTTCAGTTTTTAAACGTCTGAAAGTAACCAATCGTAGCGTCATGCGACGCGATAAAGAATTTTATAGTTTTAAAATGCAATCCTAAGATTAGTTCACCAAAAAGTCTCTGTCTAACCATAGTTCAGCCTACTTACTAAGGTCTAACCTAAGTTAATTTTTGCGTGACGAAAGTGCCCTTTGTCAGTGTCCCTTTGAGGGCCTTTTTGACTTGAAAAGTATTGACCGCTAATCAAAAGCGAGCATGGGCTCTTAAGTCTTGCTTTTCTCGGCATTTAGCCTGCATATCAGGCGTTAGTTTTCTGCGTTTTTCAGAGAAACGCGAAGCAAACGAGGAGCACCAGCCACGCGCAACGGGGGAAGGCAGGTCGCACGAGTCTGGCGCTCCTCGCTCGCCTACAAAAACGCGACAAAATGGCGCCTGTTTTACAGGCTACTCAGCATTTAGCTTCGCTCCTCGTTCGACGTCAAACACCGTGCGACAATCGCTCCTGTAGTCTGAGGACCTATTCAATGATAGCCCGACCACACTGGAAACACGATCACATGACACTACCATCGCTCATTTGTCGACCTATAGCCTGGGACCGGACTCCTTTGTGGAGGAAAAGGGAAAAAAGTTGTGTTCACACGGGCTGGTACAGCTACATGTACAGTGGCGCCACAAGAGAGCTGAGTTTAAACCTAACTTCTTTGCTCCCTGTGTAGCCGTTTGTGGATATGAAATGTGATTCGCGGACTCAACTCGATATCCTTTAAATATCTTTAAGCATCCATCCACGTTAAGTGTGACATTAACTGCTGTTTGATCGTTCATATTTCTTCTTGACTTGCAGCATGTTGACGTCAATCTCTTCAGCCCTGGTTGCCTGTGTCAGCAGTTCCATCCACCTAACGAAACACCGAATAATTATTGAGATTATTGTACTTTGTACTCACCATTTATCTTCTCACTGGCTAAAAGCCTACAGTTAATTTTGGAAATCAGCGCAAACTACAGGTTATCGATACCCGATAACTCGAACCTCGAGCTAACTCGAACCAAAGTCGATTTCCCCTGGATTTCCTTCATACATTTACTGTAATTTTACCCTCGGTAATTCGAACCCTCGCTAACTCGAACCTCGAGCTCACTCGAACCAAGGTCGAAGGATTTCCTTCATACATTTTCTGTAATTTTACCCTCGGTAATTCGAACCCTCGCTAACTCGAAGTAATTTTTGTTTCCCTTCAGATCGTTTCTACATAAGTTTTCGATAACTTGAACCATGTTATAAGCGCGTGTGACAAGCCAGGAGAAAAAAACCGTGTGCTAAAGTCCGAGACATTTTCAAAGCAACCGTGTCAATTCTTTGTCTTTTCTTTCTTGTCACTCCAGTGCAAATTCAATGTCCATTCCTGTATACTTTGTTGCTTTTTATTGCATTCTCTCCCCATCCATTTACTTATTTTCTTATTTCTGGTTATTTGTTTCAAACTCCCGATAACTGGAACTTTTTTCGATTTCCCTTGAAGGTCTGAGTTATCGGGAGTCGACTGTAGTTGTCTGCTAGCAGATAACTTTGGGCGCACAATGCACGATTTCCAAGAGCAATGTCAGACGGTGTTGAGTTTGTAATTATTTATTTCAAAACAACGTATAATAAAACAATTATTAGATTCGGTTTTCGTGATATCCGGAATAATCAAGGTCTCGGTAAATGTTATCAACCTCGGCCTTCGGCTCGGCTGATAACACGTACCTCGAAAAGAACTCAGGAGAAACTGTTCGCCGATTGGGCACAATAATACGAAGCCTTTTTTGTGCCCAATCAGGAGCCGGCATCCGCTGGAATTTATGGAAATAGCTCGGTGAGAGTCGGTACCCAGGAGCTCTTTTGCCCGTACTTGAAAACTTTCGACCCACCTGTTCTCCCGACCCGACTGAATGCCCCTAGGTCTCCGATGATGGTTAAACACCCGTACAAACGGATTTTATTCACAATGAAAAGATGTACTTGGCATGTCCCTTAGGTCTTGTCCACACGAACCGGAATATCTTTAAAGAACCGTGATTTTTTCCTCCGTTTTCGAAATTTACGCGTGCACAAGTAGCGTATGGGTTTTCGCCCCTTCACCCAAAAATGATAAAACGATGGAAATAGCATCCCTTACAGGGCATGCGATACATGATGTATGGCATCATCGAATTCGAAAACCTCCGATTCTGTCTGTCTACGGAAAAATTACGATGAGCCGGCGTATTCAAACAACCCTAGTCAGAAAACCGTTACCGAAAACCTGGGTTTTTGCTGCCCGAAAACGCCGTTCATGTGTGGGCGGTAGGTTAAAACGGAGAATGAATTCCTCGTTTTCAAAAATATACGGATACGTGTGGACGGAGCCCGAGTTCAACGACCTTAAAAAAGCATTAAAAACTGGAAAAATGCAAACTTTCATGTTTCGCTCCCAAAGAAACCTTGACAATAAGATCAGTTAGTAGTTCATTTCTGTTTATAATGGACAAAAATAACAGTATCATACCTAGGAAAACAAAGCCCATAATCTACAAACTTAATAACGCCCGCTCGGAACGTGCGCCGCAGAAAAAGAGGGTGTGTGGATTACTAATGGTCTGACATGGATCAAGCCAGTACACGAACAATCTGTGCGCACCAACAAACTTCTTAGGTACATCAAGAGAAACACGAGGTTCATCCTTGGCACCGTAGTAAGACGAACGCTGTTCTTAGGCTTAGTACGGCCTCATTTGGGATACGCCACTCAAATCTGGGCACCACAGTCTATTGAACTCACTACTAAACTTGAGCGTTTTCAAAGACGCGCCACTAAGTTTATTTTAAACCTGCCTTATTCGTTTTAAGACTGTTTGTTTAAAATGTAATGGTGTTCGTCCGCTATCTCGTCCGATCGTTTGTAGTATGTAGTTAGTCTCTTTTCCTGTACTTTGTCATTCTTAACATTTCACACTCTTTTTTAGCCTGCGTAGCAGGCGCTTGGAAGTAGTGGGCGAAAAAGAGAACGCACGCGAGAAGGAGACACGCGTGTCTCCCTCGCGTGCGCCCGTTCTCTCTTTCGCCCACTACTTCCAAGCGCCTGCTACGCAGGCTAACTCTTTTTATTCTGTTGCGGTGTCCCTGCCGACCCCGCCTCTTTAGTTAAATTACGTTGTATGTTTTTTTTGTTTGTTCGTTCGACGAAGCTAATGTGAAATAAAAATAAAATAAAGTACATACCTGATCAGACTTTCTTCGCTTTCTGCTTGAAAAAAATGAACCCTGAGATTCTTATGATGCATCTTAAACACATTTTTGCGGTCCACTTCGTCAGCCTTGAAGGAAATTCAGAAAAACCGTCTTTAGGTTGTGGGACATACACCACATTGCTACAGTTAAGGTCAGGGTAAATCGCTGAACTGACTCTATGTACACGTTACTGAATAAAGGTAGCTATAAAAACTGGAGAACGCGTCATCAGAAAGCGGAAGAGAAGCGCGTTCGCCGCAAAAACACTTGCACTCTCCCCTCCTCTAACTTCATCTGCGCCGTGTGCAGAAGGGACTTCCACTCGCGCATTGGCCTACACCGCAGTCGCACAAGATGTTGCAGCAGCACCACGGATTGACAAGGACGCACAAGCATTGTCTCTCGAGAGTTTGCCTACCAACCAACCATAAAACTTACTTATCTACTTACCAAAGTAGGTTTGTCAACAGTGTAACCTGGAAGAGGCAGGTTTGATTCAGCCTTACTGTCCTGTGTCAAGAAATAAAAAAAAAATTACACTGGTTAAACTATAAAAGCATTGGCGGGGTCATTTTAAAAGAAAGAAACTGGCAAAACGTTTAACATTCCGGCCACTTGAATTTCCCGCCAATTTGGTAGGACTATAGCAATGCGGATGATCCAAACTATTGGCTCACGACGATAAATTTTTGCCACAAGTTTTCAGAAGAATTTTTCTAATCATATGTTTTCCTAAACATATGTAGATATGTTTTCCTAAACATATGTCGCTAGGAGCGGTTATGCAAGAAGTACATGAAATTGTGCTCCTTAACGAGTGATATATAGTTGATTTGCCTATTTCGAGTCCGAAGCGTAAGTTTAAAAGTGCGAATTCGTGGCGGGGCTGTGTGGGGAAGATGAGGAAGCAGGGTAGGGGTTACGCTGTTCAGACTTCTTTTTTCTCGTGAGATCATCGAGATCAAGAGCCTTGATTCACGGGCAGCCATCTTGGATGAATGTACGAAACCAAGATGGCCGCCCGTATCACTGAGCGCTCGATCCTGACGATCTTACGAAAGGGAGCTGCTACGAGGCATACCACTCCTTGCTTCAACTTATTTATGCACATGTGAAAAAAATGTTTACACAATACCAATGGAGCCTATGATATTTTTAACAATTATTCCTCGAGCCTGAATGAATAATTGTTTTAGTAAAATCCAACTAGTTGGTCAAAAATATTGAGAATAAAAAATTTTTAGCTGGTTAAAGGCTACACTTTAAGCCTTTTTTGCCACCAAAAAGGCCGCGGTTTTCGCTACTAGTGGGCTATAACATATAGCCTAGTAGTACCTCAACCAATCAGAACGCAGCATTGATAATAGACCACTAGTTGGATTTTACTAAAAGATAAAAGCCTAGAACCTTACCTTCTTTGCTTTATAACGGAGCAGAACAAATTCACTCGTCAGGACAAACCACCGCTTTTGCCATCCTTTGTCACCTTTAACTTTAAAGTTTAAATATCCACTTTGCCAAATATTCGCATTGCCGATTTTAAGTATACTGTTTCCTTTTGCCACGGCTTCCTTAGCTTTTTCTTCGCTGGAACCTGTCACAAGAACTTTATGACAACACTGGCAGACTTTCTCCAACTTTCCATTTTTGTATTCCAGAGCGGCTTTGAAGCTTGAGCAATGTCCACAGACCACCCTCCCACAGGCACGACAGTGGTGTCGCCGCCGAAACTTTGTGAACAAAACGTCACATAGCATGCACATGCTCACGGCTTCATCTCGTACCCAGGCCGGCGCCTTCTTGCCCAAGTCCCCCTCTTGAATGACTTCAATCTTGCTCCCCCTTCGATAGCTTTCTCGCTTAATGGTAAGCTCGTTTATTGTCTCTTCAATTTTGTTTATGAATGTCCACTTTGCGTCACCGGAAGCTGCGGTGAAGTCCATCACCCTTTGCTTGCTGGTGATGCGAAAAGCATTTTCCACCTCAATCTCTTCATCTACAGAGTCCACCTCCATTCCATACAAGTCCATCTCCACTTTCACTTTATATCTGTTTGTTCCAGGAAACTTGGCACAGCAAAGAAGAACGTCATTGAACTAAGAAATGCAAACAAAAAAGTTGTTATGTCTGGAATTCTTTTTTTCATCAGCGAGCACCTTCTTTGCCTACTTCGAGGTCACGCCACATCTAGCAATAGTAAGTTTACGCAAAATGACGGTAGAAAGAAGAGGATAGCAGAGCATTTGTGTGTGACAAATGTGACGGGGCTTTCACTTGCGTGTTTTTGGGTGACCTTCACTTAACTGTAGTTTGGTCCTCTACAAAAAGATCTGTTGCAGTAAAGGTGAAGTTTATCACGCCCGTTACGCAAGGTTTGACATCTTCTCATTCCATTCCTGCCTTGTTGCGTAGGTACACTTATGGCCACTTTCCCTATTTTTCCGCCAAAAGTCTCTTAGCGGAGAACACAGCAAAATCTGTGATGTCAGAGAGTAGCGGCCAAATCCCGCCCGCTATCATTTGGGTGCGGACCGCCTCTTTGTTTTTTCATTTGATCAACTCTGTGCTAAAACAAACAGATAATCATGACAGCAAAGTTTTTTTTCATTCTATAAAATTCTGGCGCTCACCAGCATAAGAGTTCTTTCTTGATGACTGTCTGTTGTCCTTGCTGCTACTTTTCTGAATTCTCCCTCCATGACTAATTCCTAGACAGGAAAAACAACGAAAACAATTTAATTCAAAGTCTTTGGTTGTCACAATTCATTCTTTCAGCGCTGGTTGCGGCGCAGTTATGACTTTATGTGTTGAGTTGCCTACAGAGATTTTATCTTCGTTTGCCTAAGTGGGCAAGGCAACATGGGAAGTTAAGCTGATATTAATAATAATAATAATAATAATAATAATAATAATAATAATAATAATAATAATAATAATAATAATAATAATGAAGATGCTGATAATGATAATGATAATAATATAATTCAAACATGCAGCAACTTTAAGAGCCACTTTCTTAAAATACAAGCTAAGTTCAACGGAAGTAGCAATCTTGATTTGATAGGTACTAACCCGGCTTGCCGTTATAAGAGGATAATCATCTCCTATTCTCTCCTGAATTTCCAAAAGAATCTTGAATCGTTCCTGTTTTCACAAGGGAAATACACTAGAGTGAGGAAATTTGATAGTAGAGTTGAGACTTGGGTAACCTGGATTGTTTTTAAAGGGATAATGAAGACTTTTTCATTGTTTTTTTTTTTTTTCAATCCATAGATACACTTAACTGGATTGAAAACATATTAAGGGATCGTTCCTCTGATCGGCGTATTGTATTCCCGAATAAGAACACGCAGAAAATTTGTTAAAAAATCTCGTAAAGCGTGTCAATTGGACGCGCCCTAAAAAATGAACAAGAGGAGGAATTACGCTTAGAATGAAACAATATTATTCATGGTTTTTTCATTTACCGTTTTTTTCATGCTGTCGTTGGCATGTCTAGCTGACTCGGCGATTATTTCCAGTGCATCTAAAAAGATCACAGTAACCAAAGTTCATACACTGTTAGCAGAGCAAAGAGGCCCGCAAGAATTTAATCCGAGGGAGCAAAGAACACAACAAAGTTCATGTTTTTAACGGAAATATTTACTACATACCTGAGGTATTCTTCAAGTCCCCAGAATCTGCTGGAAGTTTTGAGAGGTAATCTAAGAGGAAATAAAAGTTGTAGCTTCTCCAGTCAAGTTTCAAGAAAAAACACAAAATCCATTTTCAATATAACAACCACGTAAAGTATTCAGTGCTGAATAAGAGGTTTGATTTGAACGGCCATACTGTAAGATTCTTTCGTGTTCGGAAACAAGCTGGCCAAACACCCTTTTTTGAAACGTTTTTCTGGTGCAAAAATTTTATTTAAGAAATAAAGGTCAAATCTATGCTGAACCGCGGTTATTCTTGCTTTGACTGCTCATGTGTCCAAAAGGCTATTTTCGAGTTACCCCAAGCCTCTGTTTCGAAGCGAGGCTAAGTGCGAAGCCAATGAAATGAAAATGAATTTTTATTCTCATGCAAATTAAACTTCTCATAAGAAAGTTTTTCCACTTCGCCTTGTTTTGAAAGTAAGAGTTTTAAGAACTCGGAGATGGCCTATTGACGTACAGCTAATAAAATCAAGAAAGGGAGGGAGAAAAATGTACACAAAGCAAACGAGCCTGAAGCTCCCAGGCAGTCGTTTTAAGGAAGCTATATTTCAATACTACTACCTGCCCACTTCTTCTCTTTCAAAAGAACTGTAAGAGAGGCTAGCCTCGGAGAGAGGAATGGGAAAAGAAGAACGTCAGCTCGACCTTCGAGATATAATTTCTGACGAACTGTCAGATTTGCCAGGTCTAAAGTGCACTCACCCTTTTCTCCAGAGTTGCTATGTACATGTACTTTTTTTCAGAGGAATACTCTGCTAATTTCTAGAAGTTGGCAGACCCCTGGGTCTTTTACCCTGTATCAGAACACAAATGCAATTTTTCATGCACACACGAAATTGGTCCATTGTCGGCAAAAATAACGGAGAGGTTTCTTTTGAATGTGCGGGTCACATTCCACAGGCCACGATAACTGGTCACTTTTTTTTAGTTAATCAACTAAACCACATAGTCTCCTCTCCACAAAGAAAAAAAAATGAATAGAGATTCAGGTTAGGAGACACTTCTGGTCTTGTTCATTCATGTGTAAAACAGTGACCTGTTCAAGATATCTGCCCCAAACTAACCTTTCAATAGCAGCTGGTAGCGAGGAACTCGCTGAACTGGCTCCAACATGTGATGCTGGAGAGTAAGATTTTCACACTCCTTGCTTTTCTAAAATTTTAAAAAATGCAGTTTATTCGAGTGTCAATGTATTTAGCAATAAACTACTAATTGAGGACAATATTTTTAAGACGGCCATTTTACGATCCGCGCTGCGCAAAGGTCTGGCCGTTTTTAGGTTAAAGGCAGTGCCTTCATTTCTCAGTTATTTTAAGACCCTGAGTATTGGTCTCGTCATGGCAATGGAACCCGCGACCTCCCGCTCTGTAGTCAAGTACTCTACCGACTGAGCTAATAAAAAACTAGTTCTGATTATTAGAGCGGTTTTCATTTGAGTGTCGAAAAGTAATTGGTTTTGCACTTTCTACACGATGCGATTGGCTTAAAAGATTCGCGCCACCTTTTCATCCAATCAGAAGTAAAACCAAGCCAATTGTGACGCGCTCGCATGCATTTTCCCGCGCTTTGCGTCAGCCACATGTAATTACTTCGAGTTTTGATTGGTTCAATGTATTGTCTGTGTCCTATGTGATTGGCCAGAGTAATTACTTTGGTTTTGGTTTTACGACACTCAAACGAAAACCACCCTAACAACTTGTTTATAGTAAGAAAGTTAAGTCTTATGTAGGACAAAAATGAAAAGCTTACTTGAATTTCTTCAATCACAGCTGCCATGGGTGGTGACTTCTTGGTCCAGGTCGACAAGGTTTCTGTTGCTTTGTCAAAGTTTCCAACATAAAGTGTATACATCTGCAGAAAAACAAAAAGAGCAGATTAACATTTTCTTAACAAAAGTGTTACACAAATGCATGGCAGAAAGAATCTTTCCTTGGGAGGGTGGGAAAACACGGGCAGGAACACTCCTTAGTATCCTGTCTACTCCCTGCTACTAATTCAGGCTAGGCTAGCCATACTTAAGATGTGCAAGAGGCAATCTTGGGTAAAGTTAAACTTGAATCATTGCGTACAGTGGAAGGGCACATGATTTGCAGGGTAGCCTGGCCTCCACTTTGTTCTCACAAGTTCTACTGGTCTTTGCAGATCAAGCACTGATTCTCGCACTTTCCCCTCACCCACCCACCCACTATTGCTCTGTCTTGGTCATACCCGTAAGTAATTATTGTTTGGCACAGATGAGTATTATTCCACTGACTTGCCAGCGTGTTGTTGCCTTGTGAGTCCACTTACAAGGGTTCCAGCTTACTTGCTTGCTATGATTACCATCTCAATAATCTAGCTACCTAAACACTTGGAGTTTGAAAGCTCATCCATTGGTGATGAGTTTAACAACACTACAATAATGGAAAACAAGACATTAATACTGTAGAGACGTTAAATGTTACACTTGCTACACTTTAACCACAAGTAAAACTTGCCTTCAAGAAAGGAGCAAGTCCTTTTAGTATGTCTCCAATCTGGTTGTTTGTTGACCTTTGGAAAAATCATATTGTACAGTGATATTTAAGAAGTCTAATTTTTATCTTTCTGAAGTCAAGTAAAATAATGTAAGACCAGGGTTGTCAAAAGTAGTTGGCTGCCAGCGAAAATCGCCACCTACTTGGTTGGTATCAGCATTTGGCATTTCTTTACGGATGGCATTTCTTAAATAAAATATCCTTCATTGGCCGCTTACTCTAACAACTCAGCTGTTTACTTCAAAATTTTCTGACAACCCTACTAAGACGATAGAATGCAGATGGCATTTCAACTTGTGAATTGTTATTTATCTTTGCCATAACTTTTTCTTTGTTTACCTGTAAACAATAAAGTAGCACCATCACTCATCAAGCAATTTTACTACATTTTTTTTCAGCCATGTTACAATCATAATGTGAGAAACGCAATCAGCAAGTTTTACTGCATGCTCACACACTAACAGTTTCAACGCTGACACTTTTGTCTGATCTGGTTACATTAAAGCTTGGCTACAGACAGGTGGATGCCTGTTTAACCTAAATTGGTGCTTGTAATATTGGGAGCTTAAAACAAGTGTGCAGGGTAAACAATTTTACCATTCTTTCATCCTTCCTTCCAGTTTTGGCAAGAGAAAATCTCTGTGGAGTTGATGAATTGCTTGGATGTTTGAGAAAATATCATTTAAAGCTTCCAATGGTATAACTCCTTTGCCACAACATTCATTGTTCAGTCTCATGTAAAACACCTGACAAAAAGAATCACATGAATGTTAGTCAAATGTGTTGGTAGGTCTGATGTGTTCGCCCTCTTCACCACTTACACCCATGAGATGGCTATGAAGGGTTTACGGTCTCTGAAGGCTAGTTTTCGCTAGCGACAGAGTTGGAGTCAGAGTTGTAAGTGGAGTCGTAAGAGCGCTTATGATTCAGTGAAAATAAAAAATCTGAGTCATAGGCAGAGTCATAAGTGCGACGGAATCGGAGTAGGAAGAATCAAATCTTTTCCATTTTCTTCCAACTCTGCTTATGACTCCGTTGCTTACGATCTAGTGAAAACCAGATTGTCAGAGTCAGCAGCAGAAGTGGAAGAATAAACCAATCACAAAGCACATTCCCATGCTTTGTGATTGGTTAAGTTCTTCTGCTTCTGCTCGTGACTCTGACAACCTAGTTTTCACTTGATCGTAAATGACGGAGTCGTAAGCAGAATCAGAACGCTGATTTCACTAGATCATAAAGTTAGAACTACGCTTGATTATGACTTCAACTCTAACTCCTTCCTTTCCCAAAATTAAGCTGAGGAAGGGAAAATGGCCCATTTAGGCCTTCCAGAAAATATTAATAATTTTTACTCTAAATAGCAAAAGTAAAACAATAACTTAAAAGGGGAACTGAGAATAATTCTTACCTGATCTAAGAGATTTAGTCTTCGGACGTACCTGTTAGATAAAGCAAGATTATTAACATTTCGCACAACCACAGAGCTGCAAATAACTGACATGCCAGTCACTGGACAATGATTTGCTAAAATAATTATGCCCATGTCTGACTAAATCTTGCCTGCAGTTGGACATGATGTCTGTTCAAATACTAAAAATTCTCATTTTGTAGTGAAAGATATGCAAAGTAATTAAAGAAATTTAAAGTCAATATAACGTATGTCCAACAACTTTTCTGGTTAATTTGTACTTTCAAAATGGTGCCAGTTTAGTGATATGTCTGAAGTTAAAAAAAATACATGAATAAAATAAAATAAAAAATTAGAAGTGGCTACTTGAACATGCACCTAATCAACATGTAATTTATCTGTAACCCAATTAAATTCCCCCCAAATGTGACAAAGATGGCTCTTACGCTCTTTCTGTAGTGAGAATTTCTGATGCAATATTGTAGCGTTTCTTGGATATGGCATCTGGAAATTCCTATCAGAAAAGTTGCAAAATACATTAATAAAAAGAAGTATTAAAGAAATGATTTAAAACTGACTATATCAATGACGTGACATATAATATCTTCAAAACCAACGGTGAAAAAAATATTACAAACTGTTTTAATTTACATATCAATACTAATAATGTTCTCAAATAAATTGCTACTAGATTCATTATAATAAGATTATTTTAAATCCAAAAATCCAACTAGTCGTTTAAATGCTGTACTTTAGGAGAGTACACAAGTAAACATCCATAAAAGGACCTATAAACTTAGCTTCTTTGTTTTGTCAACATTTGTTCATTTGTAAACATAGTGCTCAATACCAGCGATAGTACAATATATCAAACCACAAAAACTACAACATAATTGAGTGGTTTTTAAAAAACCAATATGAGCTTAGCCCAAAACCAGTCTTGTCTATTCATGTATGGCAATGATAATCACATAACTTTGAACTACAAAATTTTCTCCTGATAATTTTATACTCTGTTGCATCACAAGTTGGAGTAGCAGTCATTAAAGCAAAATATGCCACATGCTTTTAATGTTGCCTTAGTGACCAGTAATACAAAGCTTCTGATATAGTGTGGCAGAAAAGAGGACAAATATACACCATTATCCCTTTAAGCCCCAATATCCCATACAAATTCTCCAAACTGATCTCCATACATTTCCTTTAAGAATTAGTTGAGAGAATTTGATGGCAGATCAAAGCATTTTCTCTTTAGTGATCATTTCATACATTCTCATAACCTAATCTCTTGACAAGGTATGAATATTGTTGGGAAAAAATTGATGTTGGTCACCATTGGGACTTAAAAAGTTATCAGCCAGAGTTGATTGCACTTTGAAAGGGAGCTGTAACATGACAATGTAACCACATGGAGTATAATATTCAAGGCTCTGCTGTAAGGAAAATAAATGGGAGACCAGAGCTCTGAAACTTTGAAATTTAGGGTGCCCATCATATGATTTGTATGAAAAAACTAAGATTTTCTAGTCGCCCGGGAGCAAAAGTTAGGCACCTGAGGTCACCAGGCGCTGCTAGAGTACAGCCGTGATATTGATCTTGTAACAGTACTTTAATTCAACTGCTATTATTAAGTCTTTTCCGTCGCCGTTGAAGACAAAAAAAGATCATCTTACGCAGCTTATGAGTGAAGAGCAGGATCATCATTACAAGTAGTATGGATAACCTCTCACATTCTGAATAACAGCTATCCATGACAGCAAATTAAACTCAAGTGTTCTATATTTTATTGCAAATCAGCACAGTTGTGCTCTTGGAAAAATAACTTATTATAGGAGCCCAACACTCTGAACCTGTGAAATCCATAGTGATCTTGAAATTTAAGTTATTGCAAGATATGTATTTCTAGTTTTAACAGTTAAAACCCTTAATTTTCTAGCCTACCCCAAGGCCAAAAAGTGCCACAACCGGTCACCAGACACTAATTTAAAACAACTTCATTACATATTACATTTACACACTTTAGATTAAACATTTATACACACTTAGAGTGAGGTCAAAATAAATGAAGTCAAATTATCAAGAATTAGAGAACAATTTATTAGAGCAATCAGAACAATGAATAAAGAAATTTACAATCACAATGGATATGCTATGCTTCCTTATATATATGCAGTGTTTTTGGTTTTACAATTTATCAAAAAAAAAAAAAAATCAGCAGGACCTACATATTTTTGTATTGGTTAAGTCTCAGGAACACTGAGTTAAAGTTAAGAATAAATCAATAAATAAAATCCCACCTCAATGGTTAGTAATTGAATCTAAAAATAAATTAACCAAAACATAATTTACATAACATGTAATACATTCAGACCCAACGTGAATTTATAGATTACCTGGGTATAGGTATAGGTTTGCCCTTGACTTCAGTTGAACATCAGTTTTTCATTATATATGTTGTAGGCCAAAATGAAATCAGGTTAAAATGGTTTCAACCTCAGCTGATTCTCACTTTTGTTTGTCTACCAAGCCTATCATTATTCACGATAGTGAATCATCAGGGTTAGAAACACAAATAAAAGTGAGAATCAGACTAGGTTCAAGCCATTGTAACCTGAGCTTCATTTTGACCTACAACATAATATATAATTGACACCTCCAACCATTACTGCAGCTTGATTTTGCAGAGTAATGTACTTTAAAATATTTATTAAATAATGGTACAGTGTATCACCATGCAAGCATTTAAAACTGTAATTCAATTGAACTACTGTAAATCAAAATGACATTTAACTTACAAGAGATTCTCCATCGCCTGAACTCTCTTGGCTCGACTGAGAATCCCGCTTTATCCTATCCTCTTCCTCATCATCAATGTCATCATCAAAGTCGGTGTCCCATTCATTGTCGTCATCATCACCATCATCATCACCATTTTCATCATTGCTATTAATTTCATTGTTACCATTCACAACACCTTCACTTTCTGACCTCCGCTGTAGAACCTCATTTTCATTCTGAATTATCTCCTCCATACTCTCTCCTTCTTGAACATGCAGATTTGCTGTTCCTTTGTGATTTTCACTTAGTGGCATGGGGTTAGAATCACTCTTCAAACGTTTCAAAGGATCTTTCTTTGGGGGTCTTGGTGGAGGTCTATCTGGCGGTTTCTTCTTCATTTCCAACTCTGTCAACTGTTCTGCTGAAACAGGCTCAGCAATAACAGCATTTGCGTTTGGAGGTGCAGTCGATTTTTTAATCAATACATCAGTGGAATGAAGAACATTTTCAAGCTTTTTCTGTATATTTGCCTTTGATTTCTGATCAGTTCTTGAAACCAAAACCTCATTAACTTTGTCCAGAGGATTTGCGTTTGAAAGATCACCTTTATCTTTGTCTTTTAAGCTGTCACATTCCTTGGCTTCACTTGTGAGGGGCTTTTCAGTGTCCTTCTGAACAGGTTTCTTTGATTTGTTGACAGTCACTGAAGCAAATCCCTGACTAGCTTTCTGCAAAGGATTTGCCAAATCAGTTTCAGTCGCTCCTTTATCCCTTGGAGAATCAAACTCACCACTGGAAACTTCCTTAAGGTTTCTCTGAACATCCCTTGATTTGCCACTTTTGTTTGAGCGCTGATTTATCTTGTGTAATGGATTCAAAAATTCACCCTCACTCTTTAATTTGTCTCCTTCAATATCATGCTGACAAACAGCTTCAAACCTCTTCTTCAGGTCACTCACTTTTGATTCCTTGCTGCTAATTGAGGGATCACAAAATACAGGCCTGTTTATAGTGCCTTTATCCATGTTGCTAACAGACTTACAATGTCTTTCCTGATTACTCACTGATACATTACCATTCTTGCCTTGAAATAATCCTTTGGCATTTAATATCACAAGAGAGCCCGGTATGTCTGGATCTGACATCACACGAGAACGCCTGTTGATATTAGATTTTTCTTTCACTTTCTGATAAGCCACAGGCTGCCCAGCTGGGCTTCTTGCTCTGGTGATACATTCCTCTCTGATCTTAAATTGCTGTGCTCTCAGTTGTGCAATCTTTTTTAACTTGTTTTCACTTGTAGCTGCGTCCATTGTGTCTGATAAGAAGGGAAGCCTTAATCAAGACAAATGTTATGCATGAAACCTACAAAAGGTGAAAACCCTCAGGATAAAACAATTATGCTGAAAGCATCATGAAATATGTTATCAAAATCTTTGTTATGTTTTTCATTTCTTTCAGATGATTTAAGATTAGCAGTTGAAATATAAATATTATTTTACATTAAAATTTTGATAATTCCAATATTCTAAAAATTTTATAATGGCAACATTGAAAAATATTTCTGATCTGCGGGCTGTAATTATAGAGGAAGAGCTCAAACATTTAATTTAATTATGTGCTTGAGGTCTATCACATTGATCCTCAGCTTGCTTTGATCACATTTTTTAGTCTTGTAGCTGCTCATTTACCCCAAGCAAGTCATAATGTCAGATGCAAATTAAGATGATATTGACTTGACATAATGTTATTCAATGCCAAATTGTCTCAAAAAACAAAAACCGAAAAACCTGTAAGCACTTTCAATGCTGCACAATTTGTAATTTTATAAAAATGTAGTAAATTTGCCTTTTCATTCTTTTTAGAATGTATTTAAGACTACCCTTGGGTTTATAAAAAGCCAGTTGAGTCATTGTTTGATATGTATGTAAATGTCAAAAGCAATAATCCAAATTCAATTATCACCTCCCAAAAGCAATATTTCCAGTAGTTGTGTCCACTCTTCTCGAAAAATTAAGATATTTTGGATCTCTGAATATTTCATAGAAAAATAGTAATAAAATGATAAGTTGGCAAAATTTTTATTTGAATCTGTAAACCATATTTCAAAGAGATCATCTGATTCAAGTTCTGTTTTGGAAGACTGTTAAGCTTAAATACATGGATGAGGAACTGGTGAGCAGAAAATGCATAATATTATTATGCAAGTCGTGGATCATCAAGAAAAAATTATTAAGATCTACAACATGCAAAAGGAAAAACAATGATATTAAATATGAACAAATGTAAAACCTGCCATTTTTAAGTAGTTTAATTTCTAGAAATAATCGAATTATGCATATTCGTGCGTGACCCTCATCGCGTCGCCAATGTATCTGACTGATCAATTCCATGAAGAACAGCTGCTTAAATAAAAATAAATACAGCGTTCTAAAAGGGGAATGGTCTCCAAATAGTTATCATTCATAGAGCTTTTGAATGCCATGCAGTCTAGCAAAAAACGAAAAACGGTAACTTCAGAGAGAGAGTTTAAATTATAAGCTCACGTCAGCATTACTTCCTCAGTGAGGATTGTGCTGAGGAAAAAACATTAGCTCCAGCACAAATAAAATTTCTCTGACAGCCAGCAAAAAGATTATCTTGATAGGCCACATACTATTTATATAACAGCCGTGCTGAAGTGGGTTTCGTTTTCTGTTTATTCCTCTCTCGCTTGACGTTCATATTTAACTTCCTTAGCACAAACAAGGCGTAAGCTACATGTACAAATACTATTCATGTTCATTTCCTTAAAATGCAAATAATCTTTCTTCAACGAGAAACAACTCATTCTTAACGAAGCAACAAAGCGTATTAAACAATTGAGAGTTAAAATTTTTCCTCATTAGCTTCTTGGAATTTTGGCAACTTAATCAGATTCCTAGATTAAATTTAGACTGTGTGTTTTCGTGTCAAGAAGCCCGCGAAAATATTTGCTCGCGCATGGAATCCACCGAACGGAAGTGGTCTACTCGTTTGGAGGTCATGAGTATATCCTTTTAAAACGAGCCTGAACAAATTTCCGAAACTACCATGGTCTACGAAATAACACATTCGTTTATATCCTGGTAAAATAAAATCTATTTGATCGAAAGAAAAGTCTGATGAATTACGTTCGCGCGTCCGAACATGATCAAATTTTACTAAGCTTCAGTAACCTTACCTTCAGCCGTATCATTTCAAAATCGACGCAAACCCTTTGTGTGCTCAAAAAAATATTTACTTTACAACAAAAATGATTACTACATGACTTACCCTTACTCTAACATAAACCGATCACATTATGATTCCACTGCAGAGCAACAAAGTAAGGAGATTACAGCTCACAAAATCTATTTCACCGCCATCTTTGAGTATATTACCCAGCAGGCAGTTCGCTGTTTAGGTTTCTACCAAGTAGGGAAGGGTGCGTCTTGACTTGTACGCAACAAACAAAAGAGGTTTGTTTTCTCTTTTCTTACCAAATCGCATACTTATTAGGGCGGTTGGGGGTTTTCAAATCCATTTAGATTGTCTTTTGGGGGGCACGTTCCAACCTCTTCATGCATATAACTGATATGAGATTGTTATCTTTGTTCTTTTTCGTTCTTCTATTAAAAAAACGTTACCTCATCGAGTCAAGTAGTGCCATGACACACGTGACAGAAGAAAATTACGTCGAATCTAATCAATCTTTGGCACATAAATAAGGGAAACTTGTGAGGGGCCATCAAGATTTATCGTAGAATGGGAATATAATCTGGCTCTCATTTGCGTCACAATTACTACTTCGGTTTCTCGTGAATTTCACTTTCACGGGGAGGAAGTTTCTACTCAGCGAAGAGGCTTCGTCCTGCGGTCCACCCCTTACCCCTTTATAATTATACCATTTTTTGACAAAAGGTACCCCTTTCGTATACCTTGCATTGAAAAAGAGTACGCCATTAACTTACCTACTTAATAAGGGATACAGCACTAAAACAGGAAGTCCTCTTGTCATTTTTGGGCAACGTTTAGTTAATCAAAATAATATAGCCTTAGGACGCGTCTTTTCGAGAGATTTTATTTAAACGAGCTGTAAATACTTAAAATGAAAGATTTCTTTTTACACCTTTCATACACTTCAACTCGTGAATTCCCTACGCTTTGACATGATGTCGGAACCCTGATGTTACCTCTTTCGGGCGGAACTTCCCCGTATAGGATATTATAGGGAGTACCCCCGGGCAAAAGGTTTACATCCAAACGGTGATTTAAATCCATTTAAAACTCATTTCCAGCAAAAACGAACTGAGACCAGAGGTCAGGACGGTCTTGATGTTCTAAACAGGCCTTTAAGAGGGAGAGAAGGGGAGAGGAGATTAGAATCAAAAGTGGGGGTGACACGTTGATGATGTATTAAACATAAGTTAAAGTTGCGCAACGTTTAATTGCCTTTTATTGAAAAAGCAATGTACCAAATAGAAGGCATTTTTTAAAAAAGGTAAGTCCTTACATTTTAAGAGCTAAACATTTCAAGTCTTTGTAACACAAACAGAGACGAGAAAACGTTTCTTGAAATAATTCTAATTTCGGAATTTTTTTTCTGAATTATCTCCTTAAGATCTGGCGTGACTTGAACGACTTGAATCATGTCTCTCAGAGAACGTGACGGTCACACAAGACATAACAAACGTAGCCGTTGTAACTAAACCACAAGAAAGTCTTTCAGTAACGTCTGTCTTCTCTTCTCTGCTATATCCATTTGATTTTCAAAGTCCTGAAATATAATTATACCAATGAAAAATATTAAAACGAAGATAATGAACTTTTATCAGGATATTATTCGGACACATATTGGGTTGCTTTTATGAGATTTTTTTTCC
>OZ038004.1:2357500-2415000 GCA_964035705.1 Porites rus | reverse complement strand
GACGTAATCTAACCCCGACTGGTAACGTCTGTCAAGTAGCGCCGATATCCTTGTTCTGGGCCCCCCAACAGACTCTACGAATTACCGGAAATGCGTTTGAATTTCCCTTCAACCTGATTGGCAAATCGACAGTGGCCTTTTTAACAGGCCAATCATAGCGCGTACTCAAATCATGGTACACAGGTGGGAACCCAGAACAAGGATTTTGGCGCCGTCTCGCAGACGGACTTAAGCGGAAGTTTAGTTTCATCTGTGACGCAGGATAGTCCTTTCAAGAATTAAAAGAAAAAAACTATTTGCAGCTGTATTAGACTACGAGTAGTCCCCCATTTTTCCTCAGGGATAGTAGAACGTGCGAAACGCGAGCGCGCGTGAAAATCACCCCACGCGAGAAAAGGCGACCTTTTCTCGCGTGGGGTGATTTTCACGCGCGCTCGCGTTTCGCTTGCTCTACTATCTCTGAGGAAAAATGGGGGACTACTCGTAGTCTACAGCTGTATGAAACGGACGAAAATTTCGGGGAACACTATGACAGGCGTTTAGCAAGGAATCAGAAGAATGCGCGCACGCAAACGCTATTTTTTCATCAGATCAGTGATTACGGAACATTAGCTGTCAAAAACGAGGACGGAATGGGGAGAAGAAAAGAAAGGACGATATTCGGAGCTTCGCAGCTTGCGGCAGCAACGCTCACAGCGCGCTTGTTTGGTCTCGCCGGTAGACATTTCTTTCCTTTTAAGAAACTAAAGCAAAGAAGAAAATTCCCGCAGTCTAGTTAACAGCTACTATAACTAACATATTTATAATCTATTTACTTCCCAACGTAACATTCATCCATATAGTACAAGATCATTTTCAAGAGGTAATTACCATGTTAAACGTTCAAGATTAGACAATTAAAGTACCGGTAAGTCTTTTTTAAGGTTGGCTTAAAAATATGGAATAGTTTATCTTGTGAAATGCATCACATGTCAAAAAATGACTTCAAAATCAATATCCACGACACTTTACTCCAAAAACTTTCAGATGCGAATGATTATATTGATTTACCCGACTTAATAACGAAAATTTCTCGAACACTCGCCTTCTTACATTTGCATTTTTTACTTTGCAATATACATGACTGTAAACTTAATTTTATTTCCTTTTCTCTAGTCCTGCTTGTGAGATGCTCGCCTTGACTAGCTTATTGTAAACTGCGGGCAGTGGATATTCTTTATTTATAAAGTTTTGAAATAATTGATAAATAGTTGTAAGAAACAGTTGAATCAATGGCCAGGACTTACATCTTTTGTGTTAGCTGTGATATAATTTGCCGTCTCTGAGTCGTCTTCACATTTTGTGAGCCATTTCTTAATGGTATAACAGTCTGTAGGAGCGTGATATTTCTCTCCGCACAAGAAACTGCAAAAACATAGCGTACATTGGATAAAATTATATAAATATGCAGGTGGAGCAAGGTTCGTGACAGGAATAATCAAAGCAAAGTTGGAACTCCAGCAATGGCGTTAGTCTGCAAGGTCGCTCTTTAGACTCGTCACAGAGGACAGTAGTGGTCGAGGTCAGCAGTGTGTGCTCACTTGTGTCATTTCGGGGACAATTTTGGTGGTGGAGCCGGTTAGAAAAATAAGAGCACAAAAGTGAGACTGCTCGCAGGCTAAATCTTGCCGTAAAGTGCTCTAGGAGTAAAGGGTCAACTACTTTATTGAAAATGTTGAACAAGAAGCCTCTTTCTCAACGATGGATTGTGAAGACGTTTCCGAACACGAGGATTTTGATGGAAAGGAAATCTGTGTCTCCGTAACACTTGTTAGGAGCCCAACGACACTGTGAGGTTATTTCTAAACATAAGTGAGGCATAGAATAAGACTCACCAGAATATTGAATAACAATGTGAACACCATATTCGTTTTGCTTTAGGTTCCACTACTTTAACGAGATAACCGCAGTCACTTCCTGGGCACCATCTAATTAAAGGATGATGCTGACAAAAAAAAAAAAAGAATAAAAAAAATTAATAAATACATAACTTAATTCATTAACCTAGTCAAGCCTCAGTGCTCCATAACAGCCGGTGTGGACCCCTATCCCTTGTACCTCTTGTAATGTCATCAGGTTAGCATCAGTTAAGCCCTGTGCTGCGGACGCACTAGTGTTGGACAACAACACCCAACATTGTTGGATGTTATACATTGCATACATTAATTTTGTACACCCTGTTGCATGTTGTTGCGCAAAGTTTGAAACTGGTCAAACTTTTACGCTAACAACTCCCAACATTAGATCCGTTTGCACAGCTCTTCCAACATTGTTAGGGACACGCACGAGCATTACACATGGTCTACAAAGTCTTATGGGTTGTAACCTTCCCACAATGCACTGCAGGTACCAACACTGTTAGGAGTTGTTGCATTTGTTTTGTACAGCATTCTAAACATTGTTGGCCAAACAATGTTGGGAGTTGTTGTGTTCCTTTGCATGTAGCTTAACAAAAGCTAGCACAGGGCTTGACTGCAAAACAACAATATTACAGTTTCGGTTCTTCTTGGCCATGTAGTGATCAAGACATGACTCAAACAGCTTAAAACAGCATCTTTTTTGTGAAATTTCCAGTGGTGAATGCATTGAACGGAGCAAAACGTTTCTGCTTGTCTCCTATCCTAAGTAAGTTTTTTAAAGTTTATTATAAAGAGAAATAAGAATGGTCTAGTGATCACGATATCACCACTGGATCTCTTCAAGAAGGCTAACACCTGGATTTAAAACCATCGTTATCATTCAACTTGATGATACAAAATTTGGATACTCACCTTAACTTCATCATTAAAAAGAAAATGCCTATATTTTTCTTCAGCTGCATCATTTTTTAGTACTTTCAGAGCCATTTCTTCTCCAATTAAAAGATTGCAGTTCATACACTCAATACCTGAAAAAAATTGTACAGCTCAACCTCACTGAACAATGTTCCATCCTATGGTACATCCATGTTTATGACAAACTAGTTATTAATGGTCAAGGAAATTTTATTGGTCATTTTAACAATTCTTTACAAATTTAAACCTGAACGAAATGCCATGCTGGCCACCCAATTTGGTTGTTAATGTCTGGCAATTTTTTCAGTGTAGTAGTTTGCATTGTTTTCATTTTAATTTTTTAAATGTGGCTGAGTGAACATTAGGCTAAGTTAAATATGAGAAAATTCTGCCCAGGAGTCCCCCTTGCGATTAATAGCTTCACAGGGCCCTTTGCTTTGCTGCGGAGGTCGGCCCATTACATTTGCATTGCTTCTCGTTGTTCGTGCTCATTAGCCTGTTTTGCTCCCTTCCCTCCCTTCCGTTTGGTAAGTATTCTAGGTTCCACTGGTTAGCAGTGTGACGGTGCCCGGGTAGTAACCACTCAGAGGGTGGTCATGGTCATGAGTTGCTCTCAGCTATGGCCCTTATTGGCCCCATCCACCTTTCAGCCCCCCCCCCCCCCACCCATGCTCATCTTTGTTGATGAGTTTAACTCTGCTATAAGCCTCAATATCCATACTAAAATTCTTCAGACTGATGAGTAAATTTTCTTATGGGAATAGTTACGAGAAATTGATAAAAGATCAAAGCATTTTTCCATAGGTGATCATCTTATTAATTCTCATAACCATTTCTCTTGACTAAATATTCATATTGTCATGAGAAAATTGATATTGGTCATGTTCAAACCTCTCTGGCAGCACTTTCTCATGGTGTACATCTATAATTTTTGTCAAAATTTAACAGTAATTTAAAAAAAGTTTGAAATAATTATTGTTTTCTTTTGGAGGTGAAAGGTTGAAATTGACCTCTTATTCCTTTTGCAAGGGCAGCTGCTTGATAGAAGTTCCACTTTGTTCACAAAAATGTCACAGATATTGAAGGCCTCCCTGCCAGAATATCCCCTTGATAATATGGTGATTTTTGAAAGTGCTGAAAAGTTACAAAATTTACACTTGTATCTAGACAGGAAATTTTTTTTCACTGCATACCAGAGGATAAGCCAATTTTTAACTGTGAAATACAATACAGCAACCAGCAATCATCACAGAACACATGGCCACAGGCTGCACTGCTTGTGTTGGACTTTGTGCAACGTTGGAAACATACCGGACAGTAAAGTGACCTTGAAGTCTGCAGAGTGAAATGAAAGCAGTAAGTGATGTACCCACAGTACAAGGCTGGGAAGGATCAGCTTGCTTTGATCTTCATGACAAATTATCGTCAAAGTAACTTAATTCTCCTATGATATAATTTTAGTTTCTTTTTTTAAAAAAAAGTGTAGCTTTTGCAGTACTGTATGTACTTGTATGGTCATGCAAATAAAGCTCGTTGTCGTTGCTGTTGATCCGAGATTTTAAAGTGGTGGGGGAGGGGGGTTGAATCCAATCAACCACCAAATTACAGTGGAGCCTTGATATATCAAAATCAGTGTTTAATCTAGAAATTGGTCAAAGTGTGCCATATGTCCCTCATGGCATTTTAAATTGGGTCATTTCAAAAACCGGTCTGAGTCAAAGTATTATCTTGAAACTTTGAACAACTGACATCATCCACACTATCCCAATAGCCTCGTGCAGTTCTGGAGGTTGACTTTTGAACTGACTTCTCCAACCTCAACACCCTTATCCTGCCATTCTCTTTTGCATAATAAAGGAACTAATTAAACAAAATACGGACACCCAGGGTCCGAAATTGCGCCTTCCTGGTCGCCAATGCGACCAAAAATTCAGTTCTGGCGACCAGAATTTCATAACTGGTTGCCAGCCGGCGACTTGTAAAGCTGGTTGCCATTGTAATCTTTCACGTTCTGAGAAAATGATTAAGAATTGAAACCTCGAAGCTATTTGCCAACAGGTGTCGTACTTTTTGTCCTGCTGATATTTGTTTAATTTAAAAGTGAAACGAATCTTCCTGTAAATATACCTTCACAACAGCTACGATCAATACGAGTTGCACGTTTCCAAGCCGCCAAGGGGAAGTTTTGGCGACCATAATTTGCTCTCTGGCGACCAATAATTTATTCTTGCTCACCAGTTGGCGCCCACATTAAAAAGTTAATTTCGGACCCTGACACCTTGTTAATACGGACACTTTCTGTGACCTCCTCACTGTCTGTTTTTACAAGGTTTGACTATATCTTACCACATGACTTGTAATGTAAAAATTCAGTAAAACTGTTCTCAAAATACTTACAGTTTGAGGGGCAGGTTTTTCAGGAATAATTCTTCCTTCTACAAGTAGACCTACAGGATCAATCCTGTGCCTACAAAATACAATATTTATTATTATTTAATTTATGGATGCCCTCTTGATCTTTTCTATTGAATGCTATTAAGGTACTGCAACAGACACGAGAAAGAGTGTTATCAGTTTCTCACTTCACAAGCAAAACTCTTGATTGTGACTGCTCGCATGCACATGTACAGCTATGTACATGCATATACTCATGGAGTGTAAAGATTGGTAAATTTACCAAAATTAACAATCCTTTCTGCAATAATTATTGGATAAACTGAGGCAGCTCTTACATAAATATCACCTCTTGCTACCCCGGAATGCTGAGGGAGGGGGTGGGGGAGTACTTTGTAGTAACAGTCTATTTGGGATGTGCCTCTGGATGGGGTTGCATTTTCACGACTGGATTGACTACAACAAGGTTGAATTCAATACAGTTACATGAATGGGGTCACACACATTTGGGATTTTGGGGGTAAGAATATTCTGGTAATTAGGGATTTAAAGAAAGGAAGATTAATTTCAGGATGACCTAGTTAAAAGGCTTTACAAGGTAGATGCATCAACAGAAAATGACTACATTGGGATCGCGGAAATCAAATTTGTTCAAAAGTGACTAATGAGAGGTCTATAATTTGCCACAGAATAGACTATAAAGGGGTAGTGGTTATGAGAAACCAGCGGCACATACCCAGCAAAAATTGACCCAAGCATCCCTCCGTCTTCCACCGGGTGGGGACACTTGAAATTGACTGACTCATGAGTCAATAATTAGGAATTGGCCTAGATCGACATGTATTTTTTCCAATTTCCTTTCCGTCTCATAGGTTGTGATAAATAACAGCCCAAATAAGGTGTGTAAGCTTATGTCGAACTATGTAAGCTTAACGAATTCTTTGTTTACTGATGTCTTGTAAGTTAATTATTGATCGATTACTATGAAATGTAATTTAATAATAAGAGCTAACGGGTCTCCTATCTAGGGGACAATGAGATTGAATTTAAAATAAATAAGATAAACCTTTCTAAAATCTTCTCTGTGTTCCAGTCATGCTGAATAAGAAGAATCCTAGCAACAGATTCCGACACCTTCGGAAATAAATTAGAAGTGAAATAGGAAATAAATAAAGATCACGAAGACATAATGACATTACCAAACAATATTATTGCACTTTAAAGGTATCGTTAAGGATCCCACCTTTATTTGCCGGGAAACGTTAGCTACAAAGGAATCGAACATTTGCTTAGCTTCATTTGAATCAATGATCACGTATTCGAAACTTTCAGGGTCTTCCTCTTTGTCGGACGCCATTCCTTCATCGTCATAAATATTCGTGTAATAATAGTCGTCATCATTATCTTCATCCTCATCATATTCGCTCGATTCCGCGTCTATGGAATCCTGCGACTCTATATCAGCCGCGGACATCACAAAGACCTCAATGATATTCTTAAAACAGCTATAAATATACGAAGAACTTCAAGACTTTACAACAAGACAACAAGAGAAACCCGTGATACAGTGATAGCACTTGTCGGGTGATGTCACGTTACCAAATATGACCATGTTGGCCTTATATGGTAGAATTGAGACTGGGCACCACAATTCGCGAAATGCCGCCATATTTGATTATTATTATTTTTTTTAGGATTTCGACCTTCTTTCCCCTTAAAATGACGTGATATTTCTTATTATACTTGTGCCTGTTCTAACCGATCGTGGACAGAGCGTTGTCGCGATTCAACATGAGCTCTTTTACGGGAAAATTCCGGGAGTATCCTGCAATCTCTGCAGACAATTTTGAGAAAGAGAATCTTGATAGTGTGGCATTTTTTCTTTCTCATTGTCACAAAGGTACAAAGCTTATTCGTCTTTACTAAAACACATGCACTGGTAAAGATTTCCGCACATTTTACAGTTTGCGTGCTCCATCATTAGTAACCTTAAATGGGGGCCTGTACGGAAATCTTTACCCTTGGGGCACAGATTGAGTGAAACAAACAAAACAAACAAACAGAAATTGACAAACCCCACGCGGAGACGCATTGCGTTGTCTACTACTTTAATTTGCTTGTTTTGTTTTGCATAATCTGTGTTGTTACATGAAGTATTGTCTGCTCCCATGTCCTGATCTTCACTGTGATTGGTCTACACAATAAACATCCCTGAAATTTTTTTATGTTCACGGTTTTCTGAGTTTGAGATTCACTGCTAGCAGAGGTCTCTCACGACGAGGCAAAAATGAAAGAAAGGAGAGAGACTCTCTCTCCTTTATCTCATTTTTGCCTCGTCATGAGAGACCCCTGCTAGCAGGGAAAGTTTGAGAGTAACATCTCACCAAATATGACATTTATGTGGTTCTGTATAAACTTTGGAAAGAAGGGGGAAAGGAGAGAGGTGAAATTATGGCAAAGTTGTTTCTTGTTTGTATTTCACTCAGATCATATGTCTGGATTGGATTCTTCTGCTTTCCATGACAGACTGATGACAAGGTAAGAGAAATCTTGGCGGATAGTGATTTTCCATCTGCAAGGTGTAGATATTAGATTTGAAAATAATGCAATGCAGTGTGTTGTTTTGGATAACTAGTAACTTTTGATTAAAGCATTTTCCACTTTCCTGTGGAAGAAAATTAAATATGTTCCGATATCTTGCATCTTTAAAAAGTCATTGGATTTGTGCTCTGGCAAAAAATATTTACTTTTTCCGTTCACCAAGGTAACTTACATACTGAAGGTCCTCTAGGATCATAACCCATCAACATTTTAAAGTAAATTAAAAATGTAATTTAAATTTTAATTAAAGTAACTTCTCAAACTGTAAATAACAAAGTACTTTATTTTAATGTTAAATATTCTTTTTCTCTCACCAGCAAAACTGTGTTTGTTTATTGTTCTGAAACAACCCAAAATCTGTTAATGTGCAACCCAGCATACAGTCACCTGAAGGATTATATTGTTAGTAAAATAATATTTCATCGTCCTTTCTTTCCCATGGAATGAGCATTATAACAGGCATGAATAGTCAGGAGTCATGTCATGTCATGTCATAATATTATATTGCAGTGACTAGAGTCAGTCAAATGACCATCAGATTCAATTTCCATCATTGACAGACAATTTAGGCAGCCTGCTGTTTGTTTGGTTGTTTGGCAAACTTTGTTTCTTACATAGTAAACTTGTTTGTTTGGAGTTCGTCATTTGTAATGACCAGACTGTCCTGCATACAGCACATGTATATACATGTAGCATTGTTTATAGCAGAAATTGCACTTAGCTTACCCAGCTAGTTTACAGGCACACCACTAAAATAATTCTCAAATAAATAATCCAAATAAAGCATAAAAGTTGACTGACGATTTGAACTCATGACGACCGAGAACAAATCCAGCAAGTGGCAGAGCAGGACACAAACCCAGGACTGTCAGATTGTGAGTCCTACATGCTGACCACTCAGCCAGCCTCTGCCTCCTTGTTTTATAATATTGGCTGAAAGATAACAAAATATCATCTTTTTTTCTCTAAATGTAGTGCAGTATACCTTTGGAGCAACAGACCATTATTCCACTCTTTGATGAGAAGACAGGCGAGGTGTGTTAAAACTTCTGGTCATTTTTTAATTCTGTTATGTATTATAATGTTTGATTTTTTGTGTGTTTGATTATAATTTCCACAGCAAAATTCAATTTGTGTAACACTCCTACCTGCTGGTCATTGTGTTGGTTCCGTCATGTAAGTATTCTATAACAGTTATTATGTGTGACTGTAAATGTAACTCAGGGAAGGTTAAACATAAGCATTAAGGTAATGCTGGCCAGCAGTCTCCTTTGCTATTTGTATATGGGGTGGTTGTAGGGCATCACAAGGGCCATGCTCCCATATAAGTCAAATCATTTTCCTCATTTTGCCCCTCCCTGGAAGTTACTAAAGCCCCCCCCCCCCCAGCCTTCCCCTCCCTCTGTCACTGTAAAAGTGCCTGATGGTTGATACTCACTCTGTTGTTATGGTTACAGCCTTCTTGCATCTCCTTTAACTTGTTTTGGCATCTTATCCACATCCATCAATTGGTGATTTGTCTCAAAGAACATTGTAATAAATTCAAACTTTGGTTATCTGGACTATGATACCTATAATAGGTAATTACTCTTGATAAAGTTATGTGGCCATGGAAATTTGGCCGAAAAGCAGCGCATGTGTTAAAAGTGACGAACTGCCTTTACCTGAATTATGATTGGCTCAGAGCTGTTTCCTTGCTAATTGCATAGTGCCTGATGCAAATCTCTAATGCATTGAAACGAGATGCGACTAGTGAGTTAAATTGCATGTTGAGGAGGTACTGTTTATTGTCTGGATTTGTCTTTGATTATGATGTCCATAGGTTCTTATTTGAAGGCCAACATGGGAACGTCCTTTACACAGGTAAGAGAGGTTGAGAAAAAGAGTCTGCAGTTACCAGCTCTCTCTAGGACAGATACCATTGTTTGGATGATACTACATGTAGCTTTCCATCGATTGCAACGGCTGAAGAACTACTGGGAATTGCGGTCGTTTCGCCCAAAGGGGGCCGCTAGGACTTCAGACAATTCGCCCGAAGACATGCAACACCCTTCAACATGGTGAACCTTGGATTTCACATGTGCAGTCATTGTCTTTCCATGCTTATTCCTTTTTCTCAGGTTTAAAGAAGAACAAATACACATCGGGCGAATCGACTTAGTCTGTCTACACATCGGGCAAAACGACCTGATACCGCTACTGGGATTAATACCCATGTCCCCTTTAGGGAGTTGTCCGCCATAAAGGCAGATAGAGACACAGGGACATAGAAAAACGACTTTTGAACGGCAGGGAGCTACCGTTTTCGAGTTGTCCATTTGACGTCTGTTAGAAGAGAGTTAGTTGACTGTGCATGTGATAATGACGCATGGAGGGGAGAAGCATTGAACTAACAGGATCAACTTCTTACGAACCGCGAAAAACAAACAAACAGAATCATCAGTTATTGTGATGGAGGCAAATAAATGGTAGTTAGATATATACGAAATGTTGAAAGAGTCCTTGGAAAAATTAGACAAAGACGTCATGAATTTACTCACGTACTCAGTAAACTTTATACAGCCTTCTATCGAGTTTGTGTCGCAAGATCCAGGCTTTAAACAGAAAAATAAAAAATTAACAAACTCGCACCAGAACAAACGAAAAGAAGGCAACATGTGAGTTATTCTACAGGTTATGGTTCAGGAAGAAGACGAGTTACTCAGCTCATATTCCTTTGCTTTGGTTATTTACAGGTGACTTTCGTTTAGCAAAAGGTGATGTGAAGAGGATATCCTTTTTTCATGTTAATGGCAGGTTTGTTCGTTACCTAAACCCCTTTTTTTGCCACTGAGATACGAAGCTGTGTAATACACCTGTTTGGGACGCAAGTATGTCAAGTATTTATTCAAACGGAAATCATTTCTAATTTTATCGTATTAAATTTAACTGCGGATTGGAAAACGGCTTTGGCTCTGGTTATCTTGATGGTCGCAAAGTAGTTGGTTTGAAAGTCGAGAACTTGCCTTTTAGTTTGGAGTTTCAGCCATGCAAAGAATTGAGTCCGACATGAGTGACCGTTCGAGTGGTGACATATTACCTTAATTTTTGCCCCCTCGGGTTATTTCACAAAACATGTTTCGGGATGATAAAAATGTTGTTGTAGAACATTGTTTTTCTTATAAACATGCCTGAAACAATTTATTGAACTTTGATGTTTACTTTCAATTTCAGTATAAAGGATATCAAGAGCATCTACATTGACACAACATTTTGCCTGCCAAAGATGAAGTTACTTCCCAGTCGGGTTTGTATCTGTGTTTGCTTTATCACACACATTTAACTGAACGGGGCTTTGAAATTCCTAAGCTGATCACAGGTGACAGTTTATAAAGTTTATTTTCTTTTTTTTGTGTGTGTTTCTAGGAACAAAGCCGAGATGCTATCATTGAACTGATAGATAGGTGAGTGAGCTGGCACTGTTTACAGACATTTCGCCACTAACCAAATCGCCACCAAGAACGGACGACTCGCTACCAACGAATTACTGAAATGATTGACACAGTTAAATACGTATTGATTGCGTTGCAGTTTCTCAGAAACATGATCAAGAAACGGTTAAGAAAAAATCTATGTTCTTGAAAGTTCTGTATACTTGGGACTTTTTAAAACAGTAAAGCTAAGTTTTATTCTTGGTGGCGAGGTGACGGCGGCCATATCGCAGGCACTGATCCTTTAGTTCTCCATCTTGTACGGTCCTGAATACAGTTATTTCGGAAAGGATATTTCACTTTTGAGCCAGGGAATAAAGTAAACGACGCCTAAACTTTACTTGTCGAATTTAAGCAGCGCTTAGACCATTATTGTTTTGGCTCAAACCTATATTTATTTGTATTTTTAATCATGACCTTCAAATCAAGCCAAAAAGAACATTGCCCAGACCCTATTTCTCTGATTTTAATAAGTTGAGCCTCCCTCGATTTCACATTTAAGCGCAACACTTTATGTCTTGTCTCTATTTTATTTACGCGAGAAAAATTTTGGTGCGTGTACACGCACGTAAAAATTAAGCGACAGTGGAAATCTACCCTTAGGAATAAAAATATCTTGGTTGTTGAAAAAATATGTATACAGAATTGGTGCACATTTTGTACTTCATACTAAAGAACGTGCACTGAAAAAGGGGATTATTTCGGTCCCTTCCTTACTACTATGCTACTGTACAAGACTAGTACCAAGTGAAGTAGCTATTTATGTAATTTTTTAGATTGGTGGTAGATTGAGGTGCTAAAGGGGACATGGGATGGGACATGACGTCACTGATATTCCCCGCTTCCCTTCCGATGTGTTCCCGCGCGATTCTCCCGCACTAAAACTCAAAGTCTTTTCCGTACAAACTCAAGCTGTGAAATTGAAGTAAACTGCACAAAAAATACGATCACTTAAAGAATATTTTGCGCGTGGACAAGAAAACCATTTTGGGTGAATATTCTTCGTTCTTTAAGCCAAGTACATGGAACCATCTGTACCTCGGCCGAATAAACTTGTATCGAAGCAACAGAGTACATGTCTGCCTCTGCTCCTGGGGAGTTTGTCAAATATACCTGTAAACCTCTTCATAGGTGGTTTTCACGTGGTCCAGAACATGTCGTGAGCTTACTGTGCAAAGGAATGTACGGATATGAGTATCTACTCAAAGAGGTAGCCATGAAGTATAAAATGAAGGTTAGTTTCTTACAGAGCTTCTAGCTTCTCTAAGTCCCGCTTGTTGCTTGGCTAGTATGGTAAAAAAATTACTAACACAGACATTTTTTGGCTGAAGGTGTCAACTGCGTCATTAAGGCAAATTGGTCGCCTGGAAGGGATTCTTAAGCTGATTCGTCGAGGGCTTGTTCTTTGTCAGCACAAATTGATGAAGCGTGTCTGGCCACTGGAACTGGAGCCGAAATGCGTCCCGCAAGGGTTTCTGGGATCGCTACGGGTGTCGCACCGGTCAGCTATTGGCCAATTTTTTTTCTCTGTCCCTCGTGACAGTCCCAGAAGTCTTTGCAGGAATCAACTCGGTCCAGTTTCCGTTAGACTGTTAGCAGACTCCTTCTACTTGTCCAATAGTTACCGAAGTAGCGCGCGTAACATACCCGCGAGAGGCGAATGGGGTGACGCGCGTAACACACCCCGCGTTGTTTTGCGGACGTGCTCGCTGGGATAACAACTTGACGGATTTCAATTCTCGCTAGATCCATGTAAGTACTGAAAGACTGGCCATGTACAGGTATCTTCCAGACATGACACCTTACTTCACCACTGAAGGCCGATCCACTAGGATTCACGCCTGCAGTTGGAAGGTTGGTAGTTTCTGTTAATAGTTATACACATGTTTATCAGTATGTCATGAAAGTTAGGTTCTAGTCATGTTCACACGTAGCGTGCGATCATGCTCTCGCTACATGTCATCTCTGTATGTCTTTCGTGTAAGGCAAAAATATTTACGGAATTTTATTGTGTATCGAGGAAAAGGCCAGTCAAGCGTGAGAAATCAAAACTGCAAACATTTTTGAGGTTTGCTCACTTTTCAAGAAAAGAATTGTTATTGGTTAGTACTCATTTCAAATCAAAGTGTTCTCGTTTTTTTAACCCTTCTTCCCCCTCCCCCTTTCCCGCACCCATGCACTGTATAAACCTTGTGTGGGCACCCATCATGGGTCTAAGTGTCCCGTTCGTGTCTTTCCCTTTTGGGCATTAGTCCATTCTTTACCTTTTTTACCACTTTTTTGTATCATGTATGTAAATTTCATTTAGTTTAATCACGCCCAGTGAATAACGTATGGAATATCAAATATGGAAGAACACATGTTGTGTACTTTAATTTTTTGTAGTCTAAGCGACACTGTGAATCAGATCTCCCCTGTGGAGTAACAACTCAGCCTTCCCTTAAGATGAAAGTGCTACGAATAAAGCCAACAACCATGTGGATTGCACGTGACAAAGGACCGATGCCAGCTGACTTCAAAAGGTGAAATTGAAAATTGTACGCAGAGCATAGCAAACGTGACCCAGTTTCCCGTGCAACCTACAATTGGCCAAGGAAGTTAGCGATGGCTTGCACTTGCAAATTTAGAATTGCCAGTGATCAGGAACCTTAAGATACACCGTTCGTGTCAGCCTGTGGGTACCAATATGGGAACGTGTTTCCCAAGTATTTATATTAAATGGGGACAATGTTTACCCATTAAATGTAGTATTTGGATGATCACTTTACCCAGTCTTGTCGTTTCTTCTGAGAAACAAGCAATCTACCTTTATTTACGGCTATCGGTGCGGGTCAGAGTTTTAGTTACCCGTACGTGTACACAAAAACCGTCTTTAATACCCTCCACCCTGCTGTAACTTCTGTTTGAAGAGTAATTGCTTTGTCCCTACAGATATGACGAGGGCAAAAGACTGTGGAGGGTAGTTCATTCGATGCATGCTTCAATGGAAGAGGTATACGCTTTTGTACCTGCCTATTTTTTTCTCCGTCCTTCGTTTTATCAGAACTAATAAACAAGAACCAACATGGGCAAACAAATGTTTTCGTATCATGCAATAGATCTCTTGCGCGATATTCCTCAGCACCTGAAAGACCTCATTTTCCTTTTCCAAAGAAATAAAACGTTATCATGTTGCTGTCAGATCAATACACGAAAGTAACCTGAATAGAAATTTATTATTAACTATAGCTTTATTATGCTATTAGTTTTTCTTCCCTTGTCTCTCTCTCTTTTTTTTTTTTACTAAACGAATTGTATTAGGGCCTAACTCGAAAATCTCACGGTTCCTTTAGCCTCTAGGCTCCAAATAATTAATTACTATTCCCTGTTATCCCATTGTAAATTTGTAATGTATGTAACATTTCCAAGTGTGAGTCAATAAAAGAAGATTCTTGAAAAGATATTTTGTATTTTTCCCAGATCCAGGATCTAGTGGGTTACCTTAAACCCTACCATGTTTATCCCAATGTACCACCAGCGGGACTGGAAACATTGGAGGACGCCTTTGAAAGGTACAGTAGTACCCTGGCAAATGACCTGGGTTAAAAACCTTAGCAATTCCTGGGGGAACAAGCCAAGCTTGCCTTTTTTAAACTTAGCGCTTGAGGGTCTCTCTTGATGTAAAGTAATTATTTTGCGTTCTCTTGTGGTCGAAGGCAATTAATGTGAAACCTTATACTATTTTAATTCTGTGGAATCCGTACGAAAGAAAATCTTCTTTTTCAAATCAGACACGACAGAAAGTCTTGGTATTTCCATATTTGACGTCGGTAGTTCGAAATATCATCTGAGTAACATACCTGAGGCCAAAAACATGTTCATCGTGTGACGAGGGATGCGAAGAAAGAACAATCCTCGTCTCAGATAGCAATCAAACTTAACCCACTATACTAGGTGTCGCTCTGACGATGAACTGCAGAGGGACCGGTGGCTAGTGGAGCAATTTACTAGGTGTTTCATGCGTTCTGCTAGGATCAGGAAATGCAAAAGCGACCATGGAGTTTCTCTGCACTTTTTCATTTTCCCTTTTTGTTTTCCCATATACCAAAAAACAGCTAACATAGCCTCAAACGTCAACCAGATTTGTAGATTCATGCAAGAGCGCCATTTTTTGATATTCAACAGACTCAGGGGACTCACTCGCCTTCATCAGTGCGACTCTTGCAACCAAGATGAATCAGGCGAAGAACGCTTTCATGAACAAGCTGCTTGTCACGACGCCGAGGAAAAGAAAAAACGCGAAAAGACAGAAGGGCCAATAAAACTGTTGCAGGTCACTAAACAAGTCCCTGACGAGAGAGGTAAGTGATTTTCCAAATGAGAAAACTGGCGAGAAAACCAGGAATTTCTCTGGGAATTTTGAGATCTTCGAGCTTCTGATTCCGATTGAGGTTCCCAGGACAGCAAGGGAGGACTCAAGAACTCCAACCAACCTCGTTCCCAGGGGACCAAAAGACTTAAAACCTCAGAAACGAGATTGGACGTAAACTTCCGGTCCTTTATACCAAGACTTTCTGTCGTGTCGGACTTTTAATAAGGAAGATTTTCGTTGGTTCGGTTTCCACAGAATCCGGTAACATTTTTGAATGGTATAAGGTTTCACGCTAATTGCGTTCGACCACAAGAGAACGCAACCTGATACTGTCTTAACTTCAATGTCGAATATCGATGCCAGGTGGCCTCCCCAAAAAAATATTTGCAGAGGCAGCTTCGATCATGTGCCACTATCGCCTTGGAACGAGTTTTTAAACGAGTCGATGCACACTTATCTTTAGCTGGGGATCGAGTCAGTGTCGTTTTGCGAACGTTTACTGGCCCTAACGTCCCACGTTAAGTTTTAGGTATCTCTACCATGTTGATTTCTGTCATGTTGTTTAGAAAATTTGGGGATGCTAGAGGAAATAGACATAATATTCTATTCCATCAACACCAAGTGGAATGAATTTCATAATCTAAGATTATTCAAAGATGAGGACAAGCAACTGTTCACAGCTGCCATATGGCTGTGCTCTTTCGTGCGATATATAGTTTATGTTGTGGGTTCCCTACGCCACATGTTTTGGTAATAGTATCTGCCTCAGAATAATTAACATAACTAATCATACAAATATCCTTTCTTTTCATTTACAGTTCTTGAACAGTGCAAAGAACTTGGAATTGACGAGGATGAGAACATTGCACCAGTTCGAAAAAGACGTAAAGCCAAAGCAACCAACGTAATTTTAGAGGAGAAGGCATCCACACCGTTACGACAAGCAACAGAGTCTGTATTCAGTATAGATTGCACAGAATTGCCAGGTGTTTGCAGCAGTATGCCGGTGAGGTCAACGAATAATCTGGCTACCATGAAGGGTGATCAAATTGACAGCAGCAAGCTCCGGGACGGTGTGACTGAAAAAAGTCCTATTTTTCGTGACAAGACTACGGGATACCTTGAGTTAAGCAACACGTGTGACTCAGTGCCACTCCCTCTGTTGCGTGACAACTCCAAAGAACGTTTTGATAACGATGGGGATAGCCAAAAACAACGTACGCAGTTGGATGAGGCGGCATTAAACAAGTGTAGAACTGTGATGAGGGAAGATGATCAGGGCAACATCATACAAGTTATGATTAGAGAAGAATGGAAATTTGCTCCCCAGTCAAAAGCTAAAGCACCTGACTCAGAAAGCTTCAGGAACGAGATAGAATACGTAATGGAAGGAAAGAATGATGGTCTCTCTGAAAATAATGATGATAATTCTACTGATCTAAATGCAAGTCAGCCGAGAACAGAACTTCGTAAAAAATCTAATCCGGACAGAGTTGATGAAATACCAAAACAGACAATAAGTGTCTTACCGGACAGTTTTATTATTGACAAAAATACCGCAGCAAAGGAATTCGTTCCGCCAGGTGCAGGTTCGGAGAAACTTTACATCCATGGAGGGATAGGTGGGGAGTTAAATGGAAGTTTGATTGATTTTGATGTGCCTCCCTCCCCCGGGCATGTTCCGCCACACCCTGATAGGCTATTTTCGATTCATAAGTCGATTCACAATGATGAAGCTCAGTCTATCACTAAATCATTGAAATTTTGAAGATTATGAACTTTATTTAGCGTAGGACATGTCGAAAAGAGCAATAGGACAATGAATGATTATCGCGAGGAAAGCATATAAAGAAATCGAGATTTATTAACCCTCTCAATAGGCTGTTCACAGTCCCCCATTTTTCCGTAAGATCCTCGAGATCGAGCACTTTGCGTTCCGGGCGCCCATCTTGGATGAGTGTCAAATCTACTTAGGAGATGGGGATGTGTGAACAGTCTACCCACTCAAGCGCCTACCACGCTACCTGGTTTGAATTTCTTTCGGCTTTTATGAGATTGATTATATAAAAGGTGCTGGCGATGAATCATGATAACGTAACATATATTTGATAAAGTTTGAGGTATTTATTGAATTACGTGATTGTATTTATTGCAAAATGATTGAATATTTAATGTCTCGAATTAGTGAATATTTTTGGAAATTCGAAGTTATATTTAGGAAAAAGAGTAATTAAAAGAGAGAGAGCGAAAGTGGCAGTTTGATTACTTGTTTAATGTAGCAGGCAAACCGCTGCAGGACATTCAGCTGTACACAAGCAAGGAGCCTGCCTAGCAATCGTTTCCGTGCGGTTTCGGAGCAAAGAACGAGGAACGAGAGTCAAAGAGCACGCGAAAAATGAGGCGAGTAAAAGAGCAGAAAGGGGGCCTTCCTTCCCCTCCACCTCCTCCCTTTCATTTTTTGGCTGTCGTTCCATTCTTCGTGCAGCCAAAACTGAAAATCCTGTTCCAGGTCGTTGCTTGGTCTTTCTTTGCTCCGAAACCACACGGAAACACTTGCTACGTAGGCTAACAAGACAGTAACAGCTTGTATAATCCTCAGTGAAAACCTTGCAGAAATCAGAGGCAACGCCGGTGGAAGAAAGAAAACAATGTAGAAAGAGACAGAGCAGAGAGCAGTTATAGCTGGAAAACAAAAAAGGGTTTCACTAGCAGGCTTTTGCCCCCGGGGGGGGGGGGGGTACTTTAGGAATTTCTGGGTGGGGATGTGCCGCTGAGACCCTGGAACCCTTAACCTATACCAGAGCTAGTTCAGCTCAATTTTGCTACCCTATACTAGAGTAAACTCCGCAAAATCCCCCTATCCTAGAGTAGCTGTTTCCCTAGTCTAGATAAAATCTTCAACCAAGTGATCAGTTTCCTGAAAAATGATACCCTATTCTAGACCCAAACGCTCTGATTTATGTACCCTATCCTAGAGTAAACTGCTAGAAAACCATACCCTTCACAGCAGCACATACCTATATAGCCCATATATGGCAGTACCCCCCCCCCCCCGGGGGGGCTTTTGCACCAAAGCAACCTCTACTCTACAACCTCGTCCCAGGCTCCTCCTTTGCCCAAATTTAGCATGCGCAGTGCCTCATGGGAAGGACAACAGCACAGTCTGGTCTGCGGATAAGGCATTTTCACGATAACGCCATTCGGCTACAAGTAGGGGCGAATTTCGCTAGGGGGAGAAATCTAAAAATATAGACGAACTCACACGAAACAGGGATACTTGTGTGAAAGGATCGACCATTTACAGCCTAGTCCTTTGGCGTTGTCTCTTGCCCCGTTGACGCACGAAGTCTGGGAAGAATGTACAACAGAGTTTCGCTGTGACGTCACATTTACAGTGGGGCCCCGGTTTGACGGAGCCCTGAAAGCCAAGGAACTGAGCTGGATCGTTTAGACGCAGAACTACCTTGTTTTCGCTGCAAAAGGGCGGGAAAAATATAATTTTCGATTGTAGCCGGAATAGAGATTTAGATTGGTTTTCAATAAACACTAGTTTGGTGAAGCTGTCTTCCGTACCCGACTGCTGGTCTAGAGGAACGTTGACTCTAATTTATAACATTTATGACACTGTGCCAGTTTTATGTGCATAATTACACATCTCTCTAACGACAAGAGCCCATTGTCCCGCAATGCAAATTTCTGCTCGCAAAGGCACGTGAACAAGCACATCAACAGACAGATTTCGAAAGATATATCTATTTCCGTTCCCATGGAAAATGCCCGTCATGCATCACGACAAAACGAATGTCGCAAAAAATTTACGTCGTCGAACAACTGCGAACTACGGTTTCGAGCTATAACGTCGACAGACTCGAATTACTTACACTGAACAGTGTTTCAAATGAAACCGTATAACCAAAACAAATGCAAAGTCAGGAATTTAGCTGAAAAGGCTAAGTCTCTTAATTGTATTAAATATGAGGTGCCAGATTAGAAAGGTGCTGATATGTTGTTCGAGTACAATTTGCACCATTTTTCTTGTTTTGTTCTATATCATGCGCTTACAGACCTCTTATTGGAGTTTAAAATCATCATTGAATTTCAACGAGACACATGTATCAGTTGAGGTGGAAAGAGTTCCTTTATTTTTATGGAAGACATACGAACGCAAAACAGCGCTTGTTACAAAAAGAAATTGCGATCAATATTACCATCTCCTTATTCTTGTCAGTTCCGCGCCAGCTCATTTGGATCGAAGAGAAAACATACGAAAAACATGGGCTTTCGATGAGCTCAATCAACGTCGTTGGAAAACCGTTTTCATTGTGGGACAAACTAAACTAAGAGCCCTGTCGCAGTTATTGCTGAAGGAGGAAAAAGACTTCGAGGACCTAGTGCGTGGAGATTACAATGATCACTACGATAATTTAACGTTTAAGATACAAACAGGGTTCGAATGGGCAGTCAACTACTGCGAATTTTCTTTTCTTTTAAAAGTGGACGACGATTGTTTTGTTCACCCCTTGCGACTGGTGTCGTATTTCAATAGGCCTACAACGCCCAGCAAAGGCCTCTACACAGGCAACCTTATACACAAACTGAAACCTTCGAGACATGAGGGGGGGAAATGGTCTGTTACATACGAACAATACGAGGATTATTACTACCCTGATTTTTGCTCAGGATTTGGGTTTGTTTTATCTCACGACGTAGTAACTCTGTTCGTCGAGGTTCTAGACCTGATACCAGTCTTCAGAATAGACGATGTTTACGTGGGTCTACTTGCAAAAGAAACTGGGATAATTGCCACGCATTCAACAGGTTTCGAACCGAGTGTTTCGAGTCCTAATGAATTATGCATTCCCTCGCCTAACACACTCGTGAGGCACGGCACGCTTGGAGAATGTCTGGAAGAGATTTTTAATCGTTCCATTACAAAAACTGAGAAAGTATGATGGGGTGTGAATGATGCGAAATGAAATGTCTCACGATAGGGGTCTTGGAAATTAGTTTTCGTCCTCAATGAAGCGGATTAATGTTGCACACGTAATTGACGCAAATTTGGCCACAAAAACGCAGCGTTTTCTTGATCTGACGTTATCCACCCTTAATCAACAGCGTGGAACATAAACATGAAGCTATCAGAACGATATTCTACGTTTCTTGTGGTTTTACTGTTTATTATGGGAGCAGCCATTTACAAGGAGTACTTACAAGCAAAACGATCTCAAAATACCGTACATATGTCAAAAACGATTGGAAGGTACGAGCATCCATTCAATTCCTCAATAAAAGGGCAAAAGGAATTGCGTGTTGATGAAAACACACTCGAACTTTTTAAGCGATTATCTTATGAACCTGAAGCTGGCGCAACGGTGAATGCCATCTCTGAAGCATCATATATGAGACATCTAAAGCCGGTTACTGCTATTTCAAGCAACCACTTTATAGAACTAATGGCTCGGATAGATGTCATGGAGAATTTTTGCCCCAAAACATCAAAATCATAGTTTACGATTTAGGACTCAAGAGACACGAGGTTGAAGAACTACGAAATGTTCCAAATGTAGCTTACAGAGTCTTTGACTTCTCCATTTATCCAACATTTGTTTTAAATTTACATGACTACTCGTGGAAACCGCTAATCATTCAAAGAATTCTCTCTGAATTTGGCGGAGTTCTATGGATGGATACTTTGGTAGTGTTTCAAGACAGCTACGATAAAATTGTCCAATATATGGTCGAGAAGAATTCCAGTTTTCTGTACTATTTCAAACGAGCTGGACATACTATTTTATCAGGGACAGATCCACGTATGTTAGAGTTCTTGCCGATGAAGGGAACCAGCGAAATGAGCAAATATATGCCACAAGCCGGGGCCATACTAATATACAATACGCGACTGGTGCGTGACAGTATTATGAAGTGGGTTCTCGCTTGTAGCCTTATAGAACACTGTTCGCGCCTTCGGGACCTGCCCGCCATTGTGATAACTTCCCTCCGGATAAATTCGGCGGCTGTCACTTGTACGATCAATCTTTATTCGCAATAACCGTCTCGAACGCTTACGACTCGCACGAGGAAAAATACACTTTGTCGGAAGAAATGTCGGGGTTTGCTTATCCCCGGAGAGTAAGGAACGACAATATATTGTTAAGCAGAGAGTTTGTAATAGTATACATTGTTTGGGCAGTAATAGCCATCCTTATAAGGTCAATTATATGGAAACTAAAATGTTTTGTTTAACGAGGCGTTCGGTTTGAGAGCAGAAAAATTACACGTTGCGTTGGTCGTAAAAATTATCGGCACAGCCCCAGGTTTATCATCCTTTGCTTGTGTTGTGGAGTGGGCTTATCGGTTATGTAGTAGTTATTCTAAATACGATATTAAAGCCATTTTAGTCAGTAAAAAAAACACGATCGCTATATTGTGCTCTCTTTTGACGTTTTCAATCTTTGGTCGATTAATTTCAAAACCGACTTTACCAACTAAGAGTGATTTTACTTGAACCGTGAGATAGGTAGTAGAATTCTACGCACCATTATACACCAATTCTATAGTCTTCTTTTGTTTACCTCTCGCTATTTAATTTGCCCTATTTGTTAGCATCTGTTTCACATTTCAAGTAAAATCACTCTAACCTTTAAACCGAAATAACAAACAAAATACTTGGTTCAATATTTTTGTGGAGCACTTTTAATTTATTTTAATCAGGAAGGTTCTGCAATGAAGCCAGTCGGAAAGAAAGAAAATGGTAAACCTGTGGCACGCACTTGTTACCAATCCCTTCTGATACAGATATGATTGCAACAAGCTGTACAGCCTGTAGTATGAATGAATATTGTTGCATACGCCCCTCATATTTTCCATATTGTTCCTTATTGCACCCCCCCCCCCCCCGCCAAGAAAAAAAAATTTGGCACAAGCATTGTTTTCAATTTCTCTTGGGACGGCTGTAATACCCAGGAGAAACGAAAAACAAAAGTTATGCAAAATTTGGGGGGAAAATAAGGTGCATAATGGGAAATGTGGAAGTGGATTTCTGTTTCATAAAATTTACTCTCGATTTTCTTACATGTTTATTAATCTTTTATGATTTTGTATCAAATAATATTTGAAACATCTACTCTCTACTTACTTTAAAACGTAATATTTAGTTATTAGCTAAATAGTAAAACCACTATTCTAGAAACGTTTGCCAGTCAAGCTTCTATTTCCTCCTAAAGAAAAAAATAATCGTAAATTACCGTATACAACGGCGCATACTCGTCTTGCAGCAAGTGACGTAACTGCCGTGTATGGTGTTTCTCCCTCTTAATTTTATCGAATCACTTAAGTCAGTATTCACGCAATTTGCAACAAGCTGATTTGTTGCAAAACAGGTTTGATCCGTGAGCGGTCAACTCGTTTACAGCAATGTTGCAAAACAAGTCGCACGTTTTTGTTGCCCGTTTACTTAGACTAAAAAATGAAATGAGTGAAATGAGTGTAATTATAACAGACAGCAGGAAAAATTATAATATAACAAATGATATAACAATGACCAGCATCTTATATTTCTTCTTATAAAATCACTGCTTAAGCAAATAAAAAATGAACAGAATGACGACATTAAACATGAGGCGGCACTAAACAAGTGTAGAACTGTGATGAGGGGAGATGATCAGGACGATATCATCCAAGATATGTCTAGTGTGAAGAATGGAAATTTGCTGCCCAGTCAAAAGCTGAAGCACCTGACTCAGAAAGCTTCAGGAACGAGGTTGAACGCACGATGGAAGGAAAGAATGGTGGTCTCTCTGAAAATAATGATGATAATTCTACTGATCTAAATGCAAGTCAGCCAAGAACAGAACTTCGTAAAAAATCTAATACAGACAGCGTTGATGAAATACCAAAACAGACAATAAGTGTCTTACCGGACAGTTTTATTATTGACAAAAATACCGCAGCAAAGGAATTCGTTCCGCCAGGTGCAGGTTCGGAGAAACTTTACATCCGTGGAGGGATAGGTGGGGAGTTAAATGGAAGTTTGATTGATTTTGATGTGCCTCCCTCCCCCGGGCATGTTCCGCCACACCCTGATAGGCTATTCTCGATTCATAAGTCGATTCACAATGATGAAGCTCAGTCTATCATGCACTAAATCATTGAAATTTTGAAGATTATGAACTTTATTTAGCGTAGGACATGTCGAAAAGAGCAATAGGACAATGAATGATTATCGCGAGGAAAGCATGTAAAGAAATCGAGATTTATTAACCCTGTCAGTAGACTGTTCACAGTCCCCTATTTTTCCGTAAGATCCTCGAGATCGAGCACTTTACGTTCCGAGCGACCATCTTGGATGAGTGTCAAATCTACTTAGGAGATGGGGATGTGTGAACAGTCTACCCACTCAAGCGCCTACCACGCTACCTGGTTTGAATTTCTTTCGGCTTTTATGGGATTGAATCACGATACACGTAAAATATATTTGATAAAGTTTGAGGTATTTATTGAATTACGTAATTGTATTTATTGCAAAGTGATTGAATATTTAATGTCTCGAATTAGTGAACATTTTTGGAAATTCGAAGTTATACTTAGCAAAAAGAGCAATTAAAGAGAGAGCGAAAGTGGCAGTTTGATTACTTGTTTAATGCAGCACAATTAGAATCAGTGACCATCACAGGCATTTGAAACCGCTGCAGGACATTCAGCTATCCACAAGCAAGTAGCCTGCCTAGCAAGCGTTTCCGTGCGGTTTCGGAGCAAAGAACGAGGAACGAGAGTCAAAGAGCACGCGAAAAATGGGGCGAATAAAAGAGCGGGGGGGGGGGGGGGGGTTGGTCTTCCTTCCCCTCCACCTCCTCCCTTTCATTTTTTGGCTGTCGTTCCATTCTTAGTGCAGCCAAAACTGAAAATCCTGTTCCATGTCGTTCCTTGGTCTTTCTTTGCTCCGAAACCACACGGAAACACTTGCTACGTAGGCTAACAAGACAGTAACAGCTTGTGAAATCCTCAGTGAAAACTTTGCAGAAATCACTAGTTTGGTGAAGCTGTCTTCCGTACCCGACTGCTGGTCTAGAGGAACGTTGACTCTAATTTATAACATTTATGACACTGTGCCAGTTTTATGTGCATAATTACACATCTCTCTGACAACAGGAGCCTATTGACCCGCAATGCAAATTTCTGCTCGCAAAGGCACTTAAACAAGCACATCAACAGACAGATTTCGAAAGATATATCTATTTCCGTTCCCATGGAAAATGCCCGTCATGAGAAAACGAATGTCGCAAAAAAAATACGTCGTCGAACAAATGCGAACTACGGTTTCGAGCTAACTCCGACAGACTCGAATTACTTACACTGAACAGTGTTTCAAATGAAACCGTATAACCAAAACAAATGCAACGTCAGGAATTTAGCTGAAAAGGCTAAGTCTCTTAATTGTATTAAATATGAGGTGCCAGATTAGAAAGGTGCTGATATGTTGTTCGAGTACAATTTGCACCATTTTTCTTGTTTTGTTCTATATCATGCGCTTACAGACCTCTTATTGGAGTTTAAAATCATCATTGAATTTCAACGAGACACGTGTATCAGTAAAGGTGGAAAGAGTTCCTTTGCTTTTATGGAAGTCACGCGAACGCAAAACAGTGCTTGTTACAAACAGAACTTGCGATCACTATTACCATCTCCTTATTCTTGTCAGTTCCGCGCCAGCTCATTTGGATCGAAGAGAAAACATACGAAAAACATGGGCTTTCGATGAGCTCAATCGACGTCTTTGGAAAACCGTTTTTATTGTGGGACAAACTAAACTAAAAGGCCTGTCGCAGTTATTGCTGACGGAGGAAAAAGACTTCGAGGACCTAGTGCGTGGAGGTTACAATGATCACCACGATAATTTAACGTTTAAGATACAAACAGGATTCGAATGGGCAGTCAACTACTGCGAATTTTCTTTTCTTTTAAAAGTGGACGACGATTGTTTTGTTCACCCCTTGCGACTGGTGTCGTATTTCAATAGGCCTACAACGCCCAGCAAAGGCCTCTACACAGGCAACCTTATGCACAAACTGAAACCTTTGAGACATGAGGGGGGGAAATGGTCTGTTACATACGAACAATACGAGGATTATTACTACCCTGATTTTTGCTCAGGATTTGGCTTTGTTTTATCTCACGACGTAGTAGCTCTGTTCGTCGAGGTTCTAGACCTGATACCAGTCTTCAGAATAGACGATGTTTACGTGGGTCTACTTGCAAAAGAAACTGGGATAATTGCCACGTATTCAATAGGTTTCGAACCGTGTGTTTCGAGTCCTAATGAATTATGCATTCCCTTGCCTAGCACACTCGTGAGGCACGGCACTCTTGGAGAATGTCTGGAAGAGATTTTTAAGCGTTCCATTATAAAAGCTGAGCAAGCATGATGGGGTTTGAATGGTGCGAAATGAAATGTCTGACGATAGAGGTCTTGGAAATTAGTTTTGGTCTTCAATGAAGCGGAATAAATGTTGCAAACTTAATTGACGTAAATTTGGCCACAAAAACGCAGCGTTTCCTAGATCTGACGTGATCCACCCTTAATCAACAACGCGGAAACTTGAACATGAAGCGATTAGAACGATATTCTACGTTTTCTGTTGTTTTACTGTTTATTATTGGAGCAACCGTTTACAAGGAGTACTTACAAGCAAAACGATCTCAAAATACCATACATATGTCAAAAACGATTGGAAGCTACGAGCACCCATTCAATTCCTCAATAAAAGGGCAAAAGGAATTCCGTGTTGATGAAAACACACTCGAACTTTTTAAGCGATTATCTTATGAACTTGAAGCTGGCGCAACGGTGAATGCCATCTCTGAAGCATCATATATGAGACATCTACAGCCGGTTACTGCTATTTCAAGCAACCACTTTATAGAACTAATGGCTCGGATATATGTCATGGAGAAATTTTTGCCCCAAAACATCAAAATCATAGTTTACGATTTAGGACTCAAGAGACACGAGGTTGAAGAACTACGAAGCATTCCAAATGTAGCTTATAGAGTCTTTGACTTCTCCGTTTTTCCAACATTTGTTTTAAATTTACATAACTACTCGTGGAAACCGCTAATCATTCAAAGAATTCTCTCTGAATTTGGCGGAGTTCTATGGATGGATACTTCGGTAGTGTTTCAAGACAGCTACGATAAAATTGTCCACTATATGGTCGAGAAGAATTCCAGTTTTCTGTACTATTTCAAACGAGCTGGACATACTATTTTATCAGGGACAGATCCACGTATGTTAGAGTTCTTGCCGATGAAGGGAACCAGCGAAATGAGCAAATATATGCCACAAGCCGGGGCAATACTAATGTACAATACGCGACTGGTGCGGGATAATATTATGAAATGGGTTCTCGCTTGTAGCCTTATAGAACACTGCATCGCTCCCTCGGGACCTGCCCGCCATTGTGATAACTTCCCTCCGGATAAATTCGGCGGCTGTCACTTGTACGATCAATCTTTATTCGCAATAACCGTCTCGAACGCTTACGACTCGCACGAGGAAAAATACACTTTGTCGGAAGAAATGTCGGGGTTTGCTTATCCCTGGAGAGTAAGGAACGACAATATATTGTTAAGCAAAGAGTTTGTAATAGTATACATCGTTTGGGCAGTAATAGTCATCCTAATAAGGTCAATTATATGGAAACTAAAATGCTTTGTTTAACGAGGGGCTCGGTTTGAGAGCAGAAAAATTACACCTTGCGTTGGTCGGAAAAATTATTAGCACAGCTTCAGGTTTATCTTTGCTTGTGTTGTGGAGTAGGCTTATCGCTTAGGAATTAGTTTTTGTAAATGCGATTATTGTGCTCTCTTTTGACGTCTTCAGTCTTTGGTCGATTACTTTGGAAACCGATTTTACCAACTCAGAGTGATTTTACTTGAACCGTGAGATAGGTAGTAGAATTCTACGCACTATTATGCACTAATTTTATTGTCTTCTTTTGTTTACCTCTCTCGCTATTTTGTACCATTTGTTAGCATCTCTTTCACATTTCAAGTAAAATCACTCTAACCTTTAAACCGAAATAACAAACAAAATACTTAGTTCAATATTTTTGTGGAGCACTTTTAATTTATTTTTATCAGTACGGTTCTGCAATGAAGCTAGTCGGAAACAAAGGATATGTTCAACCTGTGGCATGCACTTGTTGCCAGTCCCTTCTGATACAGATATGATTGCAACAAGCTGTAGAGCCTGTAGTATGGAGATTGCTGTATACCGCCCCTCATATTTCCCATAATGTACCTTATTTGCCACCCCCCCCGCCCCCTCCACCAAATTTTGCATTTCAATTTCTCTTGGGACGGCTGTAATACCCAGGAGAAACGAAAAACAAAAGTTACGCAAAATTTGGGGGGAAAATAAGGTGCATTATGGAAATTGTGGAAGTGGCTTTTGCGCTTTCTGCTTGATAAAATTTACTCTCGATTTTCTTTCATGTTTATTAATCCTCTATGATTTTGTATCAAATAATATTTGAAATATCTACTCATATTTAGTTATTAGCTAAATAATAAAACCACTATTCTAGAAAAGTTTGCCAGTCAAGCTTTTATTTCCTCATAACGAAAAAAATAATCGTAAATTACCGTATATAACGGCGCAATAATGATAAAATTCTTTATGATTAATATATAACTTCTTTCTATGATATGCAAAACGTATATACAATAACGAAATAGCAAAATTTTAAGATTAAAAACAGATATAATTCGCGCGGGCTCGATATGGAGATAATTTCTGCAATCTCGTTCCAGGGTTTCTCCGTTCTTCCCGTCCCTTGAAAGAAGAGACACCCTGGGTACAAGGTTGGTCCAACTAAAGCAACAAAAACGTGCAACTTGTTTTACAACATTGCAGCGAAACGAGTCAAACGCGATGTTGCGCGTTTTACTTGCCACGTTCAAGCCTGTCTTGCAACAAATCAGGTTCTTGCAGGCTGCACAAATGTGTTGCAGAAAGTCCAGCGTAGTTCTACTTTTTGCAATAAAATCTGTATAATGTTGCGCGTTTTACCGGCCCAAGGCAAACTCGTCTTGCAGCAAGTGACGTAAGTGCGTGTATGGCGTTACTCCCGCTTAATTTTATCCGATCACTTAAGTCAGTATTCACGCAATTTGCAATAAGCTGATTTGTTGCAAAACAGGTTTGATCCGTGAGCGGTCAACTCGTTTAAAGCAATGTTGCAAAACAAGTCGCACGTTTTTGTTGCCCGTTTACTTAGCCTAACTGTGAAATGAGTGTAAATATAAAAGACAGCCGGAAAATTATACTATAACAAATGATATAACAATGACCAGCATCTTATATTTCTTCTTATAAAATCACTGCTTTAGCAAATAAAAAAGACAAAAGAATGGACAGAAATAAACACCAAGATAAATTATGTCTTGATCTTAATAACCTCTCCTTATCCTTCCAGGAACAGTTGTAAGGGAAACAGTGTGGAAGGTATGCATGTTCACACTAGGTAATGAAATGAACCGCCAAAATATAAAATTTTACTTACGCAACGGGGATTTAACCCTTAATAGAGTGACAACTTGTATTAGGGAATTAACTAAAAACCGAGCGCACAAAAACTTTAGCCTTCAGTAGTTGGCGGAAACCACAGCAAGGATTTTAGGATGAAAGAGATTAGAATTGTTTTTAAAGAGAGACGTATTTTCGGCGGTCGCTTCTCTCCGTCACTAAGGACCTAGGGACGAATCGACAATGGCGACGTCCATGAAAACGTCCATGAAAAATGGACTTCGCATCCTTTCACTTTTTTTCGCGATTATCCCAAGTCGCCCAGCTACTTAAAAAGAAGGGAATTTAGGTTGGAGATGAAGAGAAGGGAAGGCGCCCGACCTCAGACAGAGATGGTAGAATTTCTCGGCTTGCCGTTCCCGTTCTCGAGTAAACTTAAACTTTGGTCATTTCACGTCGTAGTTGTGCAGGGACGGCAACGAAATGTACAAAAAAGCGTGATGCACGTACAAACTTGTTGTTTTGCTCATAAACTACTTGGGTATTACATTTTTGACGTTCCCGTTGCCGTCATGGTCGTGTTTTCGTACCGCCGGAAACACGTCTCCGTTCGCAGGCCAAGACTGCAGCGAACATGCATATATATTTTCCACTATTGCTTTCAGTGAATGAGTAGGCAATTTTTTTCGACAGAAGTTTTGCTTCAGCGAGGAAAACTTATTCTTAAACGGCCGAAAGGTTCGAGAAAACTTGCAAGTCCTCGAGCTGATTTTTGATTGGATAATTGAGAAACGAATTAATGCCGAACACGGTCCTCGCCTGCCGACCGGACAAATAGTGCCATTTGTAACTAAAATTAACTATACAAGTTACCTTACAAGCATTCTTATTAAAATGATATAAGTATCTGGATAATTTTTGTCTGATAAAAATATCTTGTAATTTCAAAATGATTTCTGTCATTTAAAATTATAGTTTTATTAGGATAAGAAGTCCGTGACATTGTTCGCGTGACTGACCGAGCGTCACGACAGCGCTTCGTCACCGCGTCATTTTACAAGGATATTACCTTACATTGTGGTTGCTTTCGTCAACTCTTTCACCCACCTAAGACATAAAAGAATTTATAAATAATCTGTTCTATGAAACAGGCTAGGGACTGTGTTTGAATTGTTACGCGGTTTAAAGGCGAGACACTGGCATTGAAAGCGGCACAGACATACAGGCTTACTTTACTTTCCTTTACACGAAGTGCAAAACCCACGTCAAGAAAAATTCCAAAATTTAACTTGGTGAAAAAAAAGTACTTTAAAAAGGTGGTAATCATGGGAATAGAGTGGTTTTCGTTTGAGTGTCGTAAAACCAAAACCAAAGTAATTACTCTGGCCAATCACATAGGACACAGACAATACATTGAACCAATCAAAACTCGAAGTAATTACATGTGGCTGACGCAAAGCGCGGGAAAATGCATGCGAGCGCGTCACAATTGGCTTTGGTTTTACTTCTGATTGGATGAAAAGGTGGCGCGAATCTTTTAAGCCAATCGCATCGTGTAGAAAGTGCAAAACCAATTACTTTTCGACACTCAAATGAAAACCGCTCTATACTGAATGCCAACAGCGTGTGCAGTTCGGAAAAAACCCATCTAGCCTTTTTTTGTTACAAACAATTTAACAGCTAAAGGTTTATTGCGGGCGACAAGAGGAGCGCGCAATCCTAATCTCTAGGTTGTTACTACGCATGCGTCGCATGTATGTAGCCAGCATTTGTTTGGACTTCCACTAACAATAAATGGCATGCAGAGAACGCAATTTGATCACGCGCGTTTGGACCTTCTTTCACTCGTAATTTGATCACGTGTTTTGACCATCTGTAACGTGAAACTTACGCAACGCACATCGTTGGAGCAAAAGCGTTTTGACCTTCGATCGTTGTCGCCCGCACTCCGTAACCTTTGGTTATTATTAGTTTAATAATTACCTTTTTGCTGAAGTTTCGTTGTCTGCTTTGAATACAATCGGTGGTACACCTTTATGTTTTAAGTGGAACACAAAGTCATCCCCTTCCTATGAAGAAATATCGTGAAAGTTGCCCGCTATCATTTCCTTCAAATAAACTGTAGTGCAGCCCGAGCATCCGGCTTCTCTTGTGTGGAGGGGGGTGGGGGAGACCGAAAGGTGGGAGAGGAGAAGCAAGCTGTCCCTCAACGTCTGTTTCTTTCCCTATTTTATGGCTACAATAGTACGCAGGCGGTGATTGGCTGTTTTCTTAAGTAATGACCGGGTATTTCTGGCTAAGTGTCCAAGGCAGTGGACAACCTGATGGACATCCATTTCATGGCCAATTGACAGTTGTCAAAAAGGGTATCCGCTGCCCAGTGCCATCAGGCTGTATCGAAGGCTCAAGTGTACAACTCATTGAGCTGACGTGTTTTTTTTTTTAAGTTACCCGCCGACCAGTTGTTGGTTTAAAATGATCGCGGGTTCAGGTCGTTAATGAAAAGGCCATATAATACGTAACTTATTAACCTCGCCCTTCGGTCATTACAAGAAAAGCTCCGACCTCGGCCTTGATGTGTTGATCTCGCTACATCAAGGCTTCGGTCTGAGATTTCCCTGTAATGACGTCACTCTCGCTTAATAAGTAGTATATAATAGCGCAGGGTATGTAGAGCACCTCATAAAAATATATAGATTTAGCCAACGCCAAAAGCGAAGCTCTCGTGGGAACTTTTGGCAATATCTTTAGGAAGTAAAGTTTTCTGAGCCTGCGAACACTTGAATACCAGAAACTACCAGAGAACTTTATCACCCTTATTTTGACAGCTGTCAATATAATGACATGCATGTCGAACATCCGCCAACATGAAGGGGCGGACGTGCGTACGTACGGACGATTTTGTCAGAAACACAATTTCTTGGATGCATAGATAACCGAATTTTCTTACCCATGGTGCTGCGCTACGATAGTGACCAAAAGTTGTTAAAGGAAAAAAAACATACCTTTCCAAGATCCTCGATTTGATACCCAAGTACTGGCAAGGTTTCGAGTGCCACCACGTCCTACAATAACAAGATTATTAAACAGCTAAGTAACGTGGCCTCTGATGAGGTCAGGGTACCTTCGACCTTCCTCTCATTACGCTACTGTTTTTCTACAGCAAACTTAAAAGGTAACTCTCTATTTCTGCGACCAGAAAGTCTATTTCACGACAAGTAAACGCGTGCTAAAATCGTCTAAAGCCGAATGACCGAATACCTTAGAGGATTCTACAAGAACTGAAGTATAAATTAAAAAATGTAAAATATAAATAAGTATAAATAAAAAAATAGTGTCAAATATGGACCTAGTATATGGCTTCGCTCTCCATGAGTTCTCCGTAGCTCAGTGAATAGAGCGCCCGCCAGGTGTCTGGGAGGTTATAGGTTCGAATCCTGTCGGGGACTCAGATTTTTTCTTTGTCCCACGCTCGTGGCATGCTGATTATTTCATCTTTACATTTGTTCACCGAGCTTAAAATTTACCATCTTTCGTTCTTTCACCACAGAAATATATTTCTCAAAATATGTCATATAACGCAGCCGTCCCTTCTCACTCCTTAGTTACCCCACGGGAGGTGAAAGAGAAGGTCTCCCGTCAAGCGTCTTCGGCGGTGGGGAGCCAGGACTGAGGATGAGACCGTTGTATTGGCAGATTAGGGAGAAATTGTAGTCATAAACCATATTACCTACCGAGCTGGCCTTGTACGAGTACAGTACATTGTTTTTAAGAACAAACCAGGACTTTTTCCAACCATGCCTTCCTTTCTTGAACCTTAAATATCCACTCATTTCAATGCCTTCCTGATTAGCTACAACCTGAAGATACAAAAGTGACCTTTGGTCAGAGCAAACAGTCCCAGTCTAGGTTGAGCCCCGGAAAATTTCATAGTTTCGAAAAAACTTCGCAGCAAGTGGTGACATGCAGAAGATCTGGTAAAGAGGGTTCTTTTGAATCGTCACGCCATATCCATTAATTTGCAGACTCAAAACTTAGCTTTGCAAGACACGTCTTCATACAATGTATAGACTTCCGGAGAGAGAAAGCCAACTTAACGCTATACAAAAGCAATTCATTTCGGTAAGACTTTGACAGCGACGACTGAGGGTCTCGTTTGTCGCGTCTTCACCGCTCACCGCTCGCGTAAAGCCCCCGAACCCCCCCCCCCCCCCCCCTGCAAACGGACGTAACATTATTGGCCAACTACTCCCAACATTGTTGGATAGTACAAGTTGCGTGCGTTTGCACACGCTGTTGCCTGTTGTCGCGTGTTGTTGAGAGTTGTTGCACAAAGTTTGAAACCGGTAAAACTTTTAGCTACGAGCAAACGGGCGCAACATTGCTGGCCAACAATACTGTGTCCGTCTGCACGGGGCGTAATCCGCATTATACCCCACTATCTGTTACAATCAAGCCAAAAAAGTTACCTCTGTTAAGTGAGTTGGGTGTATTATCTGCGATTTCCTTTTCGTTCTTCTGCTCTTAAATCGCCGCATCATCTCAAACTTCGTGGGTTTTCGTAAAAGCTTGTCTGCCGCTTCTGTTTCTTGAAGTAATGGAGGTAGCGTTGCCGTTGTTTCTTCCTTTTCAACTGCATGTATCTCATGAGTGTGGAACTCTGTAGTGGGCAAAGAAAAACGCATCATACATAAAGTATAACTATGACTCGGCCCCAGTCGCCTCGGCTTTCCTTGCATGTAAAACGAGGAGCACAGGTTGACGTAAGTAAGCGAAGGAGAGACGCTTTCGTTATTCTGCTTTCCAACAACACAAAATTTGTCAAAATTCAAACAATGGGGACCACCACCAAACTGAGTGAAACATAAAAATAACTGATCAAAACATGAAAAGAAGGTATAAATAACACAGTGAATACAACAGGAGACATGGATAGACAAACTTAAAGAAGATTGAAACGGATTGCAATTGTGGTTTTTGCTTGTAACGTTTGGTATAACGCTTGGGAGACATTTGCTTGACACGAAGCTGTGATTTAGTCATTAACAAGGTATTTCTTAATTTTCACAACGAAAAAGGATGCGTACGTTTAACAAAATGAACCAAACAGGCGTTACACAGCAAGTTTACGTCGTGCAATTTAACCGAATAATAATATTGGGGGCCTAAGCAGCTACAACGACCAAGACTGCGAGAACGGAAGACAAAACGCTTTGGACAACGCCTTCGCCCGACGGTTTCACATCCGCGTGAAGGACGTCGAGGTATCAGTCATCATTCAAGGCTTTGCTCAAAATTCCTTCTTTGCGGAGGACGTGGATGCAAGAGGTTTGTAACAGAAACTACTGACACATGACACACGGTGACGATTCCTTCACAGAATATCCCTTTCTTTTAATCCATGTATTAAAAATATCAGAGCTGGAACCATTGTTAGTTGCGTCCATAAGATTGAAGCGTTAACGAGGACAAAATTCGGCGAGGGTTGGCTTCGATGGTGTATTTATAATGTTTATTTAAACTTAGACAAAGAAGATTTCTAATTTCATCGAAAATGAAATTTCTCACGCCAAAGAATGGTAACCCACCTTTTAAAAGCAGATCATAACATTTGTCGCAGACTCTTGCCTCGGTGTAGTTAAGGTATGCTAATGGTGCAGTACTCTCTGAACACGATCCACACACAACCTGAAACAGATACACTTCTTTTAATAATAATAGTCATCATTATTATTATTACTATTATTATTTAGCCTGTAAATAGCCACCCCCTCCCCTCAAACAAATCTGAGAAGAGAAGGGGGTGGGGGAGGGGCGGCTGTACACAGCACGTGACAGAGAATGCGTGGGCACTGACGAAACTAAACTTCCGGTTAAGTCCGTCTGCGAACCGGCGCCGAAATCCTTGCTCTGGGCCCCAACCTGTGTATCAGGTTTTGAGTGCGCGCCACGGTTCGCCTCTTAAAAAAGCCACTGTTCAGTTGGCTTATCAGATTGAACGAAAATTCGAAAAGCACTTCTAGTAATTCATTGAGTCCGTTGGGTGCCAAGAACAAGGACAGCGTCGCTGCTTCGCAGACGACACTAACCGAGGTTAGCCTGCGTCCATGACGCACTCTAGCGAGGCTTAGCGCCTTGTACAACCGATTTGACGGGAAAAGAAACAACAACTTCCACTAAACAAACAAAAACGGATGTTTCACAGTCTAACTTAGGATCTTTATTACTTACATTACCACAAGCTCTGCAGTGGTGTCTTCTATTGGTGAGAGTAAACGGTGATGTGCAACTCATGCACATTGTCACACGAGCATCAGGGATCCACACAGGAGCCTTCTCACCGAGCTTGGTACCTTCTCCATCTTGTTCTGCCAGCTAAGCGGGGGAAGAAAACAAAGCAACAAAATGAATGTACAGACAAGGAATGCACAGTAAAACCCGTTTACTTTGGCACAGGGTAGGCAATCACCCACACAAGCGACCCTACAAAAATGGATGTAGCAGCACTCCTAACCATAAAAGCCAATTGGTTCGATACTCTAATCGTGAAACAATGGGAAATAATGATAAACAATGATGTGTTATTGTTTTCCGCGACCAATGAGGAAACACCTTACGAGCAGCTCCTACATTGCTGACAAAAATGAGAGCGGAAATTGGTAAGAATATTTTTACTTTTTTAATAAGTTAAATATTATGAAATAAGGTGGGCTAATTAATGAACACATGAACAAAAGCAGTAGAAACAACGACGAAGACAACCGGGTATCAGGAAATGAACGAGAATACAAGCAAAGTTTCTTCTTAGTATGACGACAACCAACAACAAAAGTTTTAAGATATATCGTAAGGAAAAGTATATGAGGCGGCAAGAAAGATCGCCTTTCGCGGGTGCTTAATTTCGCGACTTTGGCGAAACCTTAATTCGCGAGATTTTATTTTCGCGATTTTAATAGGCAACTATAAAAAAGGGCAATAAATTTCGCGATTCAAGCGTTTTCAACTTCATTTAGTTATTTTTAGATGCCTCTGTACTTGCTTAAATTTCTAGATAGTTGGCACAAAGCAAAACGCATGTTTAAAAAATAGCTTTTAAAACTGGAACAAGAAGCAAAACGCATATTTAATTTTTTCTTAATGTTTTAACGTTTTTTTAACAAACAAGGAAACCAAGTGGAACTTAATCACTATACCAGTTAATAATTTGTGTATTTATCAATACATATACTGTATATGTTTTTTACTATTACATGTCACTTTTTTTTCAGTAAATTTTCTATACGGCTACTAAATTTCGCGTGTTTAACTTTCAGGTGGATTTAAATTCGCGGGTCTCTAATTTCGCTATTCTTTTACAATCGCGAAAAACGCGAAATTAAGAACCAATAAGGTACATCGAAACCCAAAAACAATTAATAATTCCTAAAATCATAAATGCTCACCAGTCCGGCTGCGTCTCTTGTCTTGGCAACAAAAGTTATTTTCCTTTTTGTGACAACATCTATTGCGTTATTCAAAGCCTGCAAAGTTTATGGAATATTAGCAAAATTATAAAAAACAATAACAATAAAAAGCGAAGAATGGTAAAAAACGACGAGTGGTCTGTCTTATTACTTAGTCGTTTTTTTTTTTTTTTTTTTTTTTTGGAGCGAAACGTACAATATAAGAAAATGACCACGTTTGTAACTGACGGCCCGAGACGAGATAGGCGCGAAAATATATCCGTCTAGTGAGGCAGTGAAAAGTTCTTTTAAGATTAGAATTCCTTCCGAACACCTTGGCTTATCCTAGCTTTTCAGAATGTGAACAGAATCCTATGGTGTTACCATTCAAATGAAACCTCTTCAGCAGTACTTTCACATGATTCTATATATTTAGTATGTAGTTCTAACTTTTGAGTCTGTGGATGAAATCCTGTGGTGTTACCATTCAAATGAAACCTCTTCAGCGGTACTTTCACATGATTCTATATATTTAGTATGTAGTTCTAACTTTTGAGTCTGTGGATGAAATCCTGTGGTGTTACCATTCAAATGAAACCTCTTCAGCAGTACTTTCACATGATTCTATATATTTAGTATGTAGTTCTAACTTTTGAGTCTGTGGATGAAATCCTATGGTGTTACCATTCAAATGAAACCTCTTCAGCAGTACTTTCACATGATTCTATATATTTAGTATGTAGTTCTAACTTTTGAGTCTGTGGATGAAATCCTGTGGTGTTACCATTCAAATGAAACCTCTTCAGCGGTACTTTCACATGATTCTATATATTTAGTATGTAGTTCTAACTTTTGAGTCTGTGGATGAAATCCTGTGGTGTTACCATTCAAATGAAACCTCTTCAGCAGTACTTTCACATGATTCTATATATTTAGTATGTAGTTCTAACTTTTGAGTCTGTGGATGAAATCCTATGGTGTTACCATTCAAATGAAACCTCTTCAGCAGTACTTTCACATGATTCTATATATTTAGTATGTAGTTCTAACTTTTGAGTCTGTGGATGAAATCCTGTGGTGTTACCATTCAAATGAAACCTCTTCAGCGGTACTTTCAAATGATTCTATATATTTAGTATGTAGTTCTAACTTTTGAGTCTGTGGATAAAATCCTGTGGTGTTACCATTCAAATGAAACCTCTTCAGCAGTTCTTTCATATAGTAGTTATTTTGCTCTGAGTCTCTGAGTCCAATAAAATGAAAGCTACTGAGCAGCATTTTGCTGTGGTAGTGCTCATTTTGCTGTACAAAGTGGTTCTAACTCTAAGGTATGTAGAAGAAATCCTCAAATAAAACCTCTTCGGCGTTACTTTCACATGGTACTACTTGTTTATCAACAATCTAAATTTTGTCCCTTAACGTAAGCGGAGAAAAACCTAAAAAGGATACTTACCTCCACCCACTCATCCCGTTCCTCTGGAGTGCTGAAAACGAAAAAAAAACACGTTTCAGTTACATACCTCGAGAAAAGGACTTTTATACCAACGCAAACACCCATCCGGTATTGTATCCCGTTTATGGAAAAAAGCAATACCCCAAGACCTGAATTATGAGTATAAAGGACTAGCCAAGCTCTTCCAACTGTTATGGTGTTAACGTTTAAAAATACAGACATTTAACTAAGATGTTGCATTTTAGACTCACCTTGCAGTGAGAGTGAACGACCTTGTAGTACTGATAATGCTAAATTCATTGACAAAATCAGGAGAATCTGGAACGGTCACCTAACAGAACGAAACATTAAGGTCAAACATCAAACCCCTGGGTTAAACGAAAACCAACCTTTTTGCTTTTGACTTTGAAGATTCTAGAATTTTTCTGTACTCTTTGGTTTAGCTTTCTGGCAAGTTCAATGTTCTTTGTCTAATTTGAATACCATGCATTATTAAGAAATTTCTCACGAAACTGGACTCTCTGTCTTTTTACAAATTCCAGTTCCTCTTTCTTGGCAACACAGGTATTAAAGTGGAATGCTTATAAAATCCCTTAGACTCCTTTGTTATATGTTTTTGTTAGCCTTTTTGGACCTGACCGCGCACAACGTTCAATAGCATTCCTATCATTTTAAACTTACTGACCAATAGAAACATCGCATTATTTTATTCAGTCACAATTTGTGAACAAAAAACAAAGAACTGTGCGGGGTCAGGGAGCTTCCAACTTAAACTACAGCACCGTTGTTTTCAAATTTGATGTCTACCGGCTTTTATAACCAGTTTTAACATAAGATCAGGCCCAATTTTAGCAGCTTTCATACATTCTCTCTTACGTGGTCGCGCTAAAATTGGCTTTCCCGCCAGAATTTATTTATGAAGCGAAACGGAAATATAGCCTGATCTTAGGTTAAACCAATCTCTTCTACTAACTATGTTGGCAATCACTTGTCGTCGTCGTCCCATGTAAGGTAATCCAAATAACGGAATCTGGGAATTTTGTGCTTGTGAAATTCGGAATCCTGGTGTTTGGGATCCGGAAATCAGCTCAAGGAATCTGGAATCCAACTAACGATTGGAATCCGGAATCCAAGTTCCACTGACGAGGAGTCCGCAATCCAAGTTCCGCTGACAAGGAATCCAAAGTCCAGTGACAAGGAATCCAAAGCGTGGAATCCTGAATCCAAGATTATCTTGGATAACCTCACAAGGGGCAACACTTGTGATCTCATTTCCTTTTTTATCACTGATTTCCAAGAGCAAAAAATGTCAGGATTTATTCCGGTGATTTTGTTACTAGGCACGTACCTGCATTCCTAGAAGAGGAAGCATTTTGTTGAGTTTATACTGATTTGCTCCCATCGGTGTAGTGTATAACAACACATCTGTTAGCTAGAAATAATAAAAAAAGAGATGAATATGAACGAAATCATGGTGAATTTCGAGTTTAAAACACCCATCACAGTTGTGAGCGCAGTATAAGCAAGAGTCGTGAAATTATAACAGGGATTTCAAGAGCAGAGAACAAGCTCAAAGCAACATAAGGGTTGTATATATATGTCAGTTTTAGCTTGGTCTCACATACATCGGTCTGCCTCGACACACCTCTTAGATTCGACATCGCGGTTTTTACTTCGTTATTCGCTAAAAGCCTCATGATTAGCTAAAAAATCGCATCTCACTTTCTTAACCAGTGAGAATTAAATCAAAATCCTTTGTGACTACTTGGTCACGTCACTTTCCCGCGCTACAACTACTTGTTTTGAGTTTTCATTGGTTCTTTGGATCGACTACGTGCACTGTGTTTGGACAGAGAGAGGGAGAGAGACAGATTTTTTTCGGTTATGGTAATTACTCGACGCTGTAAGTTCATGAATGCACTTCGTAGTTTTGGCCCCTCTGCCTTAAAAAAACCTTGCAGCAAAATATTCCACAATAAAAAGACCCTACGTTTGGAGCCCAGTTAATGTATTAGAAAAGAAAAAGGTGTTATACAAACCAGAAAGAACATTCTCTCCTGCATGTCTTTCCGACATAACTTCATCAACATTCCTTCTTTAACATAATCCTGTTGAAATAACAAATACTGGTGAGCTGTACTACTGTCGAATCGAATCGGTAGTACTAAAAACATGCCTGAAGGCCGATTCACAAGGTATGACGATCGTCGTGTGCGATAAGCAAATATTACAAACGTAACCAGCAAAGGTTGAAAAATGTGTCTGTTCTGTGTAACGATTATGTGTAACGATTCATGCACCACAGGCTAATTCTATTTAGTAAAATCCAGCTCGTTGTCTATTATTAATACTGCGTTCTGATAGGTTGAGCTACTACTAGGCTATATGTCATAGCCCACTGTATAGTAGCAAAAAGCGCCGGTTTCTTGGCGGCAAAAAAGGATCAAAGTCTAGCTTTAACTAGCTAAAGTTGTTTTGTCTCGATATTTTTGATTTTACTCGATATTTTGGATTTTACTAAAACAATTTCATGGCCTCTGAGTCAATAGAGGCCTAATGGGCTTTTGACTCAGAGCCCATTCGGGCTCCAGGAATAATTGTTAAGTATCCTCACACTTTGAGCTTAGGCTGACTGTATTATATAAGAGATCTTAAGATTCCAAGACAAGAATGACTACGCGGACACGATTTTCTAAACACTAAGTAGTGTGCGCGCGTGAACCAGCGTCATTTTGGCGGGTGATAGCCGTTGTCATTAGTTAGGCTGATTTAGCAACAGAACGGGAACGTCAGTTGACGACGGCGCGCGCAAATCAAACAACTGGCTTCACCAGTAGCAGAGCGGCAAATTGGACACCGGAAGTAGCGTTTAGTCATTTCCGCGCGCTTTCCCGTCGACAACTGACGTTCTCGTTCTGTTGCTAAATCAGCCTATTGTAAATGCAGAGACTAGGAATGTGTTCGAATAACTTGAACATGAAAATTTTATTGACTGACGAGGCTCGAAGAGCGAAATATACATCGAGGATTTTAAAACTTCTAGAACATTTCAATTCTTACGTTTTACATTTCGTATACGTGCGTCGAATGTGGTAAAGACACACGATGTCTTATTTTGCAAGTAGTTCACGTCGTCATTCTACTACGGGTTTTAGCCGGAATCAGACTCGCACCCAGCCGCTTCTCTTGTTTGCGCGATGATTGGTGGGAAGGTTTAAGCGAGTTCGCGTTGCAACAAGGGAAGGAAGGAAGAAAAACGGGAAGCCTTCCGCGCATTTCCCAGATTTCATCAGAGACGACTGGGTACGAGTTTCAGCCAGAATGTCGTAGTGGCGGAAACAAGTGATCATATGTTAGAAGTTTTATCATTTTGCGACCGTGAGAGGGCTTAACCTCCAATAAACATACAGTGCTAACTTTTCTGGTGAATCACAAGTACAATGAAGTTTTCAGGGGTGTCTATTTTCTAAATTTCCGTGAAATCTCGTTCTCGTACTCGAATCTAAAGGTCTCTTATAACACAAATTACGTTGTCCAAATCAAACCTACCCGTCCAGCTTTCACTATCTCTGGATTTCCTACAAGCATACTCTGCAGTTTTAACAGCTGCTCAAAACTATCCTATTAAAAAAGGAAGAAAATGGAACATGAAAGTATGGGCATTATAACTGATTGGTTATCAAAGACAAAAGGCAAAGAAAGGTTGTCTCAGCGGACAGCACAGAGAGGTTTCGCTAGGGCCATAAGATACAAGGCACGGTTCCCGAGTTCACTACTCGATGGTTTCTAATGTGAACGCACCCTTTTTTTCAAGTTCCCACGCCGGAATTCGGGCACTAAAGTGGTCACCGGGTCCCTGTGTACGCCCATAATCTGTAAGTTCCGAGGCCATCCAGAGTTTTGAATATCAATAACTTCCTACTGCGCACAAGTTTTAAAATGGCGTCTGACAAGGCGCAATGGAGCAGCTATACACGGGTACTCAAGGCGTGAAAACCAAACCATTTTGTGCTGGTACCCTGTCACTAGTGAACCAAGAGTGAACATAACCTAGCCTCCCTTCTATTATAGAGGATGGTAGAGACACCTTTGCAAAGCAGACTGACACCTATGGGACTATCCCCTGCTATTTTCAGCCATATTTGTTTTCGGACTCGTTATAGGGCAACTACCTACCATTTTCTTCATGGACTCATTTATGTGTGTTGCAACTTCCGAAACAATCTTCAGTGCAGCTGTTAAACGTGAAAAATACAGAGGAAGCTCAGAAATTTATCTAAACAAAATCACTTCCATGTGCCTCTATTAGGCTAGACTGCAAAACAGTCGGTTTTTTTCTCAAAATCAGTAAAGAAATCGGTAAAGCGTGGGGTAAGAGTCTTGCGCGCGTCTCTCCCCAGTCTCGCTTTCTGTTTTCAACCTCGTTCCAGACCTTTTGTTTGACTGCTCGCGCGTACTTGAGTACCCAAAAATACGGACTGTTTTGCAGTCTACTATTAGGCAGGATTTCACTAGAGATGAGGTGTTAATCAGTTGCACAGGGCGTTATGATCTAGTGGAAACAGAGTCCCACTTTCCTTATGACAACCAGCCTGAAAGTGAATTGGTGAAAACTACGCGTACCGAAAGCAATTCCAAGCGAAAAAATACTAAATCAGTTACACGGCCCCTGAGAATTTGCATTTTCACTGGTTTATTCTTCCGTTTCCGCTTCAAACTCCGACAATTTGGTTTTAGCTATATCATAAGTAACGGAATCATAAGGAACGTCGGAAGAAATTGAAAAAACATTGTAACTCTTGTGACTCCGATTTCGTCGAGCTTATGGCTCCGCTTACAACGACTCCGATTGAGCCATAAGCGCTCCTACGACTCCGACCCAGTCGCTAGTGAAAACCAGTGAGGATAAATAGGGGATTTCTGTTTGACTTCAGTAATATAAGTGACAAGTTCTCATCTCTACGGAACCTCTGTCTATATCTGTCTAAGACATAGCGCCAAGGAGACAGCGTGGCTAAGCGGTTACAGCGCCGGACTTGTGATCCGGAAGCCCGGAGTTCAAGTCCTATCCTGACCACTTGTTCTCGGTAGTCCCAAGTTCAAATCTTCGGCCACGCTTGTGAAATTGTTAAAAGATACAACTCCTACCAGTTGGGATTCTCAGTCTTGTTATGTTCCATTTGAAGTTATTTATTAACCTGAGATCAGGCCCAATTTGAGCGGTTCTCATACATTCTCTCTAACGGCTACCGCTAGTTTCGCCCGTTTCGCCATGCCCGTCGGAATGTTATTTACAAAGCGAAACGAAAATAGAGCCTGATCTCAGGTTAGTTATTTATGTGTTTTATTATCGCTGAAAAGCCCCATAACGGAAGACGATAATTAAAGTATTCATTTATTCTATTTATCCTACGACACAGCCTGAGAGATTTTCAGGTTATTAATAGATTAATCTTTCGCGACCACAAACTTTTCAGCCAATCAGGACAGGGAAGGAGGCGATTCCAGCAGTGAAAAACAAAGCTAATTTCGCGGCAAAAAAATAAAAGAATATTCTAACGGACGCTGACACTTGACTAAGAGATAGCGGATTAGGGCTTCGGCGATGCGTGGCTATAGTGATGCACTTGGGTTTCAAAAATGTTGACTACATGGGAGGTGAATTCCCAAGTCAGCATGCACGTAAGGGCAAAAGTGGCAGTTGCCATTGGCGAACTACCAAGCGAGCAGAGGCAATTCGATTTTGCCTCATTTAGGGCTGCCTCTCACAGATTTAAGCAAGGCAATGTGAGAAAAAAGAGGGGAATTAACGAGCAAGGCAGGAGGTATCACAAGCTTACTTTCTGTGTCCTTAAATTCCTCTGAATCCTTCGGTAAGTGCTTAAGGTAGTCTGAAAAATAACAACATAATAACAAAAGGGAATAATTAAATCATAAAAACAAATACTGGACCTGAAAAGACCTACAGCGATATTATCACCAGTGAAACTATTCCTAAAAAAGAATTAAGTCCTTCTGCAAAAGTATAACTTGCTTTGTGCTTATAGTCAAAGAGATAAAAGGATGACAAACGATAGATAGAATAGTCGAATATGAGCAGCAAGAGCTTTGAAATCTAAGAAACGTGACTTACTGACGTATTTTTCTTGGCTTGTAGGCAAATCCATTCTCATTTGACATTGCCCAACCGCAAACAAAGAGATTCTTCGGCACAAAAATCTCGGCTAAACCAAACTAAAATACCCGTTTCTGCGTCTAATTTTACCTCGAAGTGTCTTGAATATTGAGAAATTCACGCTTGGCTTATGATCAAATAACAACTTGTTTTCAGCAATTAAATTTTACCATAACAACTAGCCTTCGTAGCTGACGGTATTAGCGGAGGAGTGCTCTTGATTTTTGGCGGAAGAGCTGCGAGAAGTTTGGGAGCAAGAAACTACCTCCCCGCATAACAACCCTGTCAGCTACGAAGGCTACAAAACCACGAAAGTCTAACTCACCTATTAGAAGAAGTCTGTAGCTTGGAATCCGCTGGACAGGTTTCAGCATGTACGAGGACAGAATTAATCCATGACATCTTTCACTGTTCTAAAGTTAAAGAACAACTTCAATTGTGCTTTAAATCGAAGTTTATCAAATCTCTTGTTTTGGAATGTACAGAGTTCAAACTGAGTTGTACAAAGTTCAGTTGAAAATATGGCTGAAAGCCATAAGCTTAGGTTAATCTTTTATTTGATAAACAACTGGAATATAGGTTCACTTAAACACTATCGCACTTTAAAATTTCAAACACAGACTCAAAAAATAGAATGATTTTGTGCAGAATAAGAAACAGCACCATAGAAAAGTAATGCTCAGTAGCTTTAATCTGAACGGAAAAACTTCAGGATTTCATCTTCAGACTCAAAAGATAGAACTATATTAAGTACACATACAATACAAAAGTGCTTAAAGTGCTTCTCTTCATTAAATTCCGTATCAGATGAGTATACATGTATATCTAGGGCGCGCACAAGCGTCTGTAAACTTCCGCGTCTTTATAGCCTATATTTTTGCTCATTTTTCGCACCAATTTCAAACTTGCTAAGTTTGCTTGATGTAAGGCGCTTTTTCCAGCAGAGTAGATAGTTGAAAAAAGATCTGTTATCAAGGAGTTCGATAATATGCTATATTGTTCTACTGTAAGTGATCACAAAAAAGCCTATCATATTTATCATACCTGAAACTGTGTGACTAACTTGGCAAACTCAGGATTTTCTTTCATTGTTTCTTGAAACACACTCATGGCTTTATCGTAACCATTCACATACTGGGTGTACATCTGAAAGAACAATAATTTTCACAGTTCCGTTTTTCTTTCTATTTTTTTGTATATTAATGTTGTGTTAGCGTTCAAATTCTACTGCTTTCAACCGGAAATCAACAGACAAGTTATCTGATCAAATCGTTAAATGCCGGTTTCCTTTTTTTATTTGTGTGTTTGTTTTGTTTTCTTTTTTTCTACAAGAACATTTTAAAAGCTGTTATTTCCATAAGCTGTTATCGTCTGAAAATTTTCAAACCACCACTGAACAAACTTGTTAATCAGACATCCTTCTTTGTTTCAAAGATTTGCACTGATCGATTACTGAAATAACAATAATTGTTAATGCCTTTCCTACGTTGTAAAAGACCACTACATCAACCTTTTGGGTGACGTTTTACTCCATGTCAGAGCAAAAAGTACCGAACAAAAACAACAGCAACAAAGAGAAAAAAACAGCTCAGTACAACGCTCCTTGAGTGAACTCAAGGTTAAATGAAAAAACCCTGACAGAGGGAAAACTAGGTAAAAAGAAAAAAAAATTCTGTAATTGTATACCTTCAAGAAGTGTCCGTATTTCTTGATAATATCCCCAATTCTCTCATGTTCCTCCCTATTAAGAAAAAAAGCGGAAAATTAATAAAGTCGCAACTGCCCTTGATTTTTAAAATAATCTACGATTTTCTTCTCTTTTTTTTTTCATTACCATGTTGCCATTCTTTCTTCCAGTTCCTGAAGGAATCTTGAATCAAGCAGATAAATGTTCTCTAAATCCCTGAAGATGTCGCTAAGCACGGTTTCCGCCACCACATTAGCAGTCTTGATGGTACCATAACATTCCTAAAAAGAAATAATAATTATGGAGTTTAGTCAACGAGTAACGCTGCATTATTTCTTACACCTTACTGAACACAATTTACAGTTACATCACAACGCCTGCTGGCTACTTCAATTTTTATCGAAAGTCGCGAACACCTACCTCAAACACAAGTTTCAAAGCATCAACAAAAGTTCGCTCGGTGGAAAGAATTTCATGTGCAATGTGATGTGTCTTAGGTTTGGAAGGTCCCTACAAAAATAGGTAAGATATAACAACAACAAATGTTACATAAGAAAGCAATAAATAAAACGTACTGCACAATATGGTCACTATGTAGATTGGATTGGAACATGCCGTCAACTTCAGATTATAAGCCCTCGGCTTATACAACTTTGTAAGGGGTTATAAACAAGGGGAGTGGGGGAGGGGGGGGGGGGGTCATATCTGGGGAGCCTACATGAATGTATAACCGAACTAAAAAATGTGTTTCAAAACAGTCTGTCTAGCAGTGCTGATCAAAGTACCTTTTGAATTTACTCGCTTTTTTAAGCTTCAAAACATCGTAAAAAATCGGATTCATTTTAACACAAGCTACAGCGGGTCTTACAGCCAGATGTATTTTCTGCTTAAAGGAAAGAACTGGGGGGCTTATAAAAAGGGGAAGGGGCTTCTAAAAGGAGGGGCTTAAATCCCTGGGGGCTAAAAATCGGATGCATTTTTTTGTTTAAAGGAAAGATGGGCCCATAACTGGGGGGTTTATAAGTTTAAGGTGGGTGGCTCAAAAACGGAGGGACGTATATCCAAGAAGGCTTGTGACCGGATGTATTTTTTTGTTTAAAGGGAAGATGGGCCCATAACTAGAAAGTTTATAAGCGAAAGGGGGTAGGGCTTAAATACGGAGGGATGTATATCTGAGGGGGCTTATGACCAGATGAATTTTTTTGTTTACAGGTAGGTGGGCCCATAACTGGGGAGCTTATAAGTGTGGGGGGAGGGGGCTGTATTCTCTATTTTCCAATTGCCCATAATACACTCTGTTTGGCCCCCAAATTCTGCATAAACCATTGTTTTTAAATGCTCCTGGGAGCATTGCATTTTCCCAAGAGCATTTTAAGACAATAAGTTATGCAAAATTTGGGGGGCAAACAGAGTGTATTATGGGCAATTGGAAAATAGTCAATAGGTGGAAATTTACAGTAGCCTTCACATTTACTCATAAAAGTGTTACAGAACATTTTTGACTTGTTATCTTTTTTTTGTGCTGTTTGAATGGTATGCGATAATGTCAAGTTAGCATGCACTATACTTGGTCCGAATCTTGATTTTTTAGTACCTTTTTGTCTTTATTATTACTAACAGCGAGTCTTTTTTATTGACCAGGCCCGGGTTGGTCAAACGCTAGATAACACTATCCATTGGATAAATCACTATGCAGCAGGTAAGAGTTGGGGAAAAATAATAATTAACAATTATTGCTCAAGCCCAAATGGGCTCTGAGCCAATAGCCCATGAGGCCGAAGGCCGCATGGGCTACTGACTCAGAGGCCATGAGGGTGAGCGGAATAATTGTTTTAGTAAAATCCAACCAGTTGGTCAAAATATCGAGACAAAAAAACTTCAGCTAGTTAAAGCTAGACTTAAATCCTTTTTTGCCGTCAAAAAGCCCACGCTTTTCACTACTAGTAGCTCAACCAATCAGAACGCAGCATTGATAATAGACCAGTAGTTGGATTTTACTAAATTGCATTATCCAGTCAACAAAGATTTATACAGAGGATAGTGCTATCCCTATTGATACCCTCTTAATGTGCAGTGATTCACAGCTGTGATGATACTCACTTTTGGCGTCTCCACTTCACCTACATCAGAATCAGAGTCAGATTCCAGACCAGGAGTCAAAGGAGGAGCAAAAGGAGAATCTTGACAGCTGGCAATACTTATTCTGACCGGATCAGGAGGTGGCGGCCGAGGTGGAGGGGGCGCTTTACGTTTAGGAACATCATCTTCTGTGCTTTCTGTCACAGATACCTCAGAAGATGATGGTAGCACTGAGGATGAGGAAGCATCAATGTTTGTCTGAAGAGCATTTACACGGTTTCGTCTGACGGGGACAGGGGAGTTAGTTCCTTGTGATTCTGATTCAGTCTCTGTCTTTTGCAATGAGCTCCTCGGTAAAGGACTTGGTGATCCTTTCCTCTCAGGCGTAGAAGATCCAGAACCCGTTTTGGAACCCTGCCTTGGCGAACCTTTATTCTCTGGTGTCGATGATCCAGAAGCCTCTGTTTTGGAACTTCTTCTTGGTACAGGGCTGGGTGACCCTTTCTGCTTGTTAAACTCTTGCATTGCATCGTCAACAGCTCGTGTCCTTGGGGCTGGTCTGGGGACCTCTTTAATACCAGCCACCTCCCCTAGAATTTTCTCAGTCTTATCCTGGTCAAGACAGAGACTAAGTCTCGGTGGTTTTGGTGGTGGGACTACTGAGATCTTTGCTGATACTGTCACATCGGCATTCTGCCTGCCAGGAACAACATAAATGTTTCGCTCATCCTGTGGTGTCATTGTGGCCTCCGCAATTGACTGGTCGGGAAATGTTTCAGCAGGGACTGGTGTAGGCATACCCGGCACAGCATATATCGCTCCCTGTTCATCTGATTTAAGTCTGTCCACCACTGCACTGGCTTGGACAATGATAGGTTTTGGTACAGCATAACCATTATCTCTGTCTATGCGATGGGTTGGAATGGTATGAGGTACACTATACAGACATGAATCATCATCAGTGTATCTCTGAACTGGCACCACCTTACTTGGTACCCTGTAAATGGCTTCATCGTCAGATACACGCTGGACCGAGCGTGGCAAAGATAACACAGTAGTCTCATATTTACTAAAAGACTGAGTCCTTCTAAGAGAATTGTCCTTTTTCTCATTGTCTGTTTGTGCATTTCCTCCATGCAATGAACTAAATATCTCGGCATTTTCATAAGCATGTTTTCCTTGTGGAGTTTTGCGACTCCTTCTTGCTGGAGGTATTGGCTCAGGGGAGGACGGTGATTCTGGTTTACTGTCATCTTTGAATTCTTGTGAATCAGCTACTAATACGTCAACTCTTTCCAGAGGTACAACGTCATCTTTTTTACCATCTTGGAGTCCTTCAATAGAATTGTTACTAAGATCATTTGCAGTGCATGTTTCTGCCGCACAGATGGGAAGCTTTTTGTCTGATTCCCGCTTCACCAGACCATCTGAGTCTGCAAATGAATCTGTATGTTCTGAGCTATCTTTTTCATTATGTTGTTCATTAACCACCTCATCGCTTGGTGCTTCTTCAATATTTGGCTCTATAAAAACATCTTTGGACTCTCCTCTTTCAGGAGGGCTTTCAGTCAAATCAACTCCTGATTGTCCAGCATCACTACTAATGTTCTCTATTCCTTCACTGACTTCTTCTAGTGGTTTTTCAGAAACAGTCTGTACAACATTACTTGTGCTCTCAGACAGGGAACTACTCCACTGAGATTCTTCCTTTACTTTAACAATATTTCCTTCTTCCACTATTTCAACACTACCCCTGGAAATTGTATGGTCACTAACTGATGAAAAGAACCCCTCTTTTACAGGCTCAGCTATGATTATGTCCATATTTTCTTCTGCAGTGTGCAGCAGTGAAACTTCAGGTGTACCATTTGTAAGCACCTCTGTTTGTAGATCTAATTTATCTGACTGGGTATCATATTTCTGTTCAAAATTCTTGCATTTGTCATTGTGAGTCTCATCAACAGGCATTTCACCATCAAAAATGTTCTCTTGGGTACCTTCATCATTGTTTGAAACAAAGTCTTGCCCACATACCTGCAAATCTTCAGTGGGTTTCTCAACCTTAACATCACAAACATAACCTTCACTTTGAACGGTAACTGAATGTGATGGCTCTGTGGATAAACTATCCTCGAGTACTTCTTCACTTTTTTCAGGATAAATCACATTTTCAGTGTCATTACTGAATTCAGTCACAGATTCAGCTTCTTTACCTCCTTCCATTGCTGTGACACCAAGTTTTTGCTGGACATCAGCATCATCAACCATTGATACAGAGCACTCCTCTTCAAGCACAAGACTAAACATGACCTTAACATTTTCATCAATACCTGCTGGTATTAATTCACTGCCGCCCTGATCTTTCAAAACAACACCCGCATCATCTGTTGCAGCTGCACCATTGACATCCACTGATTCAGACTCAAGTTTACTCCTTCTCTCTTTGTCAGATGAAACTCCTTCTCCTTCACCATCGCTTATAAAATCAGCTTCTATTTCAAGCCCTTCAAGGGGGTCTGGGGACTCCTTTCCTGAATTACATTCCGCAGGAAAATGGTAAAAAGTTGATCTGGCATGTACAGAGGCAACGCCATTTTGACACACTTCACGTTCATTGCTAGCATTCACAACACAGGTAACTTCTTTATCATCTGCTTCAACTCTGGTAACAGTTGCACTAGAATTTTGCTTTCCTGATTCTGTTTCTACCTTTGTAGCAGAGGCACTTGGTGTTTGATCGTGATCCAAAGACACAAAAAACTGAGATACCCTCTTAACATCAGCACTTTCACAAGGGACAGTGTTATTTTCCTTTTCCAAGTTAACAAAAAATTTTGAGTCATGATCAGCAGACAAACTGGAAGTGGGCATAGAAGGTGCTGAATCAGCTCTTCCTTTAGTTGTCTGATCCTGGCCTTGTTCATCACTTTTCATACTATCACCAGCAGGAAGTGAAGCTTTCTTTGGAACATAGTTCTTTGGTTTTGGAGGAACTGGAGGTCTTGGCTTTTTACCAACAGGAGGAGAATGTGCATTTGTAGGCACTGTGGCTTTACGACCAAGAGAGCTTACCCTTTTTGGGGGAGCTGGTTTTACTGGTTTCCTCTTCTGTCCTTGAGCATCATTCTGTGGTGTTGAAGAGCTGGTACTGCTCGGGGGTTTTACAGGGATTATTGATGGGACATTTTCTTTACTTCCTGTACATGGACTTAAATCTCTGGCCTGCTTGGGAGTCCCATTTTTTTTGTATTTCCTTGGAGGGGGAACAGGGGTAGATGAAGACCTTTGTTAGAGAAAAAAAAAAGTTTAACACAAATACAAAAAGCCTTTATGCATACTGAGGATGACAATTCTTAAACCAATGTGAGCATGTGACGTTATGTCTCTAATTTAGCAAAGTTTGACACCATAAAGTCTGTAGTTATAACTCACATGACATGCATGTAGCACAGTCTGAAATAACTAACAAAAAACCTAAGGATCGCATAACCATGTAAGCAGTTTCTCCACAATGCTTTCTACAGCATTTACAATGTATTGCTGTTACTTTATAGTGGAGAGAATTTCTTCTTAAATCACAACTCTCACTAGGAGTCACTGACATGCATGTATGACCTTTGATGACTACCGTTGAATAAAGTAAGATTCTATTCACTCCCTGGAGCAAAGAAATGGTTACTACATGTAAATTAATGAACAAAATTATTAGTACTTGTACCAGATCTATCTGTAGCTCACAATCATTAAAATGTGGAATACATCCAAGAGGCTTCAACCTAGGTTAATTATTGTCTCAGTATACTGACATTAATGTTACTGATACACAAAATTTGGCTTTTTGCATGTGTAGGTTCAAAGTACATTTATCATTCATGCACAGATGACACAATACAACACACATGGCCTGACTAGAGCTCAAATTCCACTTTCTTTTGAAGTAAGCAAGATGGCAGCAAGAGAATCACAACAAACAATTCACATAGATCTACTCAGACAGGGCTGTGCTGTAGCAGTGCCCAGTGGCTCCTGGTGCCTATAAACTTTTGCTTTTGGGCAACTGGAAAATCTTACTTTCTTCATATACATCATATGCCGGGCACCCTAGATTTTACAGGTTCACCGTACTGGACTCCTTTCAATTTTCCTTAGAGCACAGCCTTATCAAAAGTAAGTTATCAGATGCATATTGTTTTCTGGAAACAAATGGCATCTTTTTATAGCTTCTGATTACCAGGCACTGTGAAATTCATCTACAGGGCTGTTTACATGGAGGGATTAAGATCCTAGCAACAGGAAGATCCTAGACGGCAGAACAAATTTTCGTTGGGTTTACTTACAGAAATTTTGGTTTGTATGGTTATCAAAAATAGATGGCATTATTAAAGATGGCGGGCGACAGTAGTTAACATACAATTTGGGTCCTTCTGCCCTGGTTAATAACTACCTTTCAGCAACAACTGTCAGCGCTTTACAACTTAGTAACAGGAAACAGAATTGTTAGCCTTTCGGGGTGCAAAGAAAGTCAGTTTTACAGCCTGCCATTCGGGCAAGCTGTAGGTAGCATGTACTAGCCCACAGGTCATTTCAACTAGTCCCCAAAGCCCTTTTGATTAGCAGCATTGATTACAATCCTTCCGTAATTTGGATTTCCCCCAAAAGCAGCACTTGCTCGTTGGGCAAGTTAAGAACAAAAACCACTAGCCCAATAGCAAAATCCACTAGCCCCGAGCTATCAGACATGACTTTCTTTGCACACTGCCTTTATTGCTGTGATTACCTATACTGAACGGCCTGCCGCCAGTTTTGTCCGGTTTGTCCCTAACACTAGAATCTTCTTAACAAAAGCAGTTAAGGATCTTCCTTGCACTAGGAACTTCCTATCTCTCAGCAGGGAAGATTCTAGTACTTCCTAGCAAGTTCCTAGTGCTAGGGACAAGTACAACCCTTTGCATGTAAACCGAATACAGAAAACATACGGCGCAAGGATGATCCACCTTCTAGGATTCTCCTGGTGCTAGGATTTTCCTCTCTCCAAGTCAACAGCCTTTGAGGCCCACAGCTAACAAGACAATAACTCTTTATCATCTAGAATCATCTTGTAATTAATAAAATGTGTAAATGCCAGGCAACTTACTTTGTAAGGGCATTATTGTCATCGCATGTGTTTCCTACAAAAGAAAGTGTTTCTTAAGTACTTGAAACAGGTCTATTTTTCTTAAATATAAATAACCAGAGATCAGACTACATTTCTGTATTACTTGAATGAAATCTTGCAAGAAAATGAAAAGAAAATTTTATGTGGCCACGCAAGAGAAATGTGAGAGAGCTGCTAAAGATGTTGACTCATCTCAGGTAATTTTTAGAAATATCTCCTAACATTTATGTGTGCCTGGCTTAGGCGTTGCTGGGGAAGCCTAAATCTTAAATCTAAGAGTAATCCTAACCACATGAATATCAGAGACACTTTTTGGGAAACAAAATCGACACATAAACCTTTACCATTCTTAGTTATTTGTTGATCAGAAGGGGAATCTGCCCACTGCAGACTAGTACAGGGCAAAAAGGTTTTTATTTCCCAAAAAATTTAAACAGTTAAGTCCTCATCATCCTTTTGAAGTACTCTCACAAGATTAAACATGTCTGCCGCACAAATTAACAAGTAATACTGAGTACACTATAAAATTTATAAGGCCTATCAATTAATTCTTCAATGAGACCAAACAATTGCCGTAAGAGGAACACGAATGTAAATTAAGTTTGACGAGCGATTAAATAAAATTTACGATGGTTATTTCGAAGCCGATGACTCCGTAGACAATTGAATTTGATACTCCAGACCTCTTATTTGAAGGTGACAAGATTATAGCATTTATTAATAACAAATAATTTCCGAAATACTTTTGTCCACGGGAAATGTAAGAGACCACGCTTAAAATCAGGGTAGAAAACGTTGAGATGAAGGGGGAAAAAAAGGAAAAAGAAGTACTTGAATAAGACTTCAGTTAGGATCGTGAGAGGTAAGACATGACGCTTTGACACTTGAAGTTAATTCATAAAGTTGCAATTACGTATGCCTCACCGATGAGTTCTTCGCGACTTTTTTTCTTCGGCGGAGGGCTCTCTCCAACCACCGACTGCCTCGCTGCAAATCAGGCAAAGTATCATACACAAAATAAAGGCATCAAAATACAAGCCAAAAAGTAAACGATTTGAAACGTGATATTGATTAAGGCTTCCATCCGACGTGTTGATAAGCGAGGAGGAAATAGACAAAGCCCAAATGTATTCCTGTCTTTAAATATGTCTCAGACATGTAAAGACACATCTAAGAACGTATTCTGCGTTAACATAAACGGTTTTGCTTGTTAACCAAATTTACATCAGTGGAACTAAAACTGATCTAAGCTCGAGTCAAAGAAACACCCCCCAAATATTTGTGCTACTCCCAAAGTTAGGTCACGAATTGGACAAGTGCTGTGGGATTTTTACCTTCAAAAGCTTTGGCCTTTTCCTTTACATTCATCTCTTTCGATGTAGAAGATAAAAAGCATACTAGCTAGCATGTGCGACGATCACATGCTTTGTCTGAAACGCTAATAATACATCTTTTCGTATAAAAAACTCCAATTCATCGCCAGGAAATACATCTCACTTCCTCCGCGGAGAATTTGATCACATGATTTGCATACTGTAAGCCGCTGACCTTTAGTACCGTGTGAGTCTCCCGAATTGGCGGAAATTCGAAAATACGCGGGTAAATTCTTATTCTTTTACTGAAAAAGAAGGTGAATATAATTCTTTTTTGAAAAATCTTGGATCAAGATAAAATCATAACAAAACTGGAGTAGCTGAGACCTCACTTTAGAACTCCTTACTGTCTGTACTGGCCGCAAAACTTTGACGGAAACCAAGGTATAAATAAACAACAAACGTCGGTTTTGATATTTTTCGGGGAAATAATTTTCAGTGGAAGAGCTTTCCTTCCATTTATGGTTCAAAAGGCTTTCAGGAAGTGATTCCCAAATCAAGTCTCTCACTATGATACCGCAGCCGGAATCAGCCTATAGTTTAGCTGGATAATCTGCCAAAAGGGCCTCTTTCGGAAGCTGATACACAATCTTGAGATTCCTCAGGTACTCAGTTGGGATTCCTGTGGTACTCAAGGGTCTGCATTTTCTGCGCCATCTTGAATAATTAATCTTGTGGGCACAAAAAAGTAAAATAAAATTAATTTGACTATCGCCCTAAGCAATAGTTACCTGGCGCAATGGATAATGCATTGCCCTCGCACGTCGTCTCCGGTTCGACTCTTGTCGATTGAGAATTTATTTCTTTTTTTGTCGTCGTTTTGTTTTGTTTTGTTTCTTCAAAAAAAAAACATGTAGGAAGCGTTTTGCAGCATCAATTAATTAGGAAATAACGTCACATTTGACAGTAGACCTAAAAAAGCTCGAACACACTTCCTAATCTGAGATTACTACTAGTTTTAAATATAACCAGTGCTTAAAAATATAACTTGACTACGTCAACACAACGGGAAATAAAAGAGCAGAAATAATTTAAGGTGTTCTTTAATGATAAAATTGAAAACAAAGCAACAGTGTTAGAAAAAGAAGAGAGAAAGGAACTCTGTAATTCATTTCCCTTTATCAATGGCTTCCTTCCTCTTAGAAAGTTAGGAAAAAAAACTTTCAAAGTAGAACTTGTCATTAAACAACAATTATAGGAGACATCACTCAGGTTACAAACATTGTTTTGATTATTCAAATTTGTAAAGAGTTAAATGAATGAATCCAACAACCTCGTTGTTTCAATAACTAATGCGCTTCTGGTTAGCTCATTAATATCAATACGACAACCAAGGAAGATTGGAAGGTCTTCCCACCAGCCTGAACGTACGTCAACCGGAAGTTGACTTTTTTGCCCTTTTGGGCAGTGGTTTGGCCCAAATTTTTCAGGCAAATCGTCTTTATTGTAGTTAATTTAAGACAACCTCAGTTAGCACAGCGAATTTGGTAGCGTTGTAGCGACATACTAAAAGGGAAAATCTCACTTCCCGTTCAAACGTGACGTTTGATGGGGTCGCCCACGCGGCTTTGCTATTTAAAAAATTCCGGGGGAAGTAGCTTCCCCCGCTGGTCTGCAGATATTCTCTCTTAGAACGAGAAGGGAAAAGCCCCGGAAACGTAATGGACTAATAAGCACCATCGGGTCGTAACGCTTAGTCATCTGATCAGTAACTGTGACATTTTGGACTGAATTTTAGAGTGGCCTTTCGATGCTCATGTAGCTTTTGGAGCTAGCAAAAAATCCCCCTTGGCCCACCCGGGAGAGGCGACGTAAAGGGAAATGGACCAGACGCGAGAGCCCCGGGGCGTGAGCCTGTTGGCTTTGATCACTACCAGTCCACGGAACAAGAATCTGATTGATCTAATCGCAGAATGTTGATCCCGCTCCCTGCCCCACCTCCTTTAAGTGTAAAAAACCATAAACTGACAACACGAAAGGACCGATTTACACGTTCATTGATAGACAGCTGACTTTATTTTACACAAAAGCCAAGGAAAAACATCACTTACACAATTAACTTTATTAATTACTTTTGACGGGTTTGAGTTCAGTCTTTGAATTGACATTGTGTGCTCAGAACGCCTTTTTGCAATAATCTGAGGAAGTCTCTTTACTTTGTCAAATGAGGCTACCAATCAAACCACAGCCTTGATATTATCATACCCAAATAAGGACTTGGCGAAAATAACCATTTTGAAATTTGTTTGCAATAACGGGCGACAGTTAATTTTAAGGGAGTTAAGCATTATTGCCAGTCTTTATCCTGGTCTTAACATCTTAATTAATAGCAAACGAAGTTGGAAATCACTTGAAATGTTTGAGTAACACACCAAGATTTTTGTACAATACGAAAAGTGCACTAACAAACATGAGGAAAAAATTCAACGCAGATTCCGTCCTGCTTTAATCCACGAAAGTTTCCTCGGGAACGGTATTGTTAGTGGCTAAGCAAATGGTGTAACGAGCACAACAACTGGAATTTGAAGGGCGTTGAAGATCCAACTAAAGAATGCCTCATTCGTTTTGGAAATGGTCACCACATTGTCATCTTTGAACAGGAATGGTGAAACGTATTTATCCCGCAGCACGTCTTTCACCTGTGGTTATGACAAACAGTTACAGTTGTTAGTGTCAATTTAAAGGTTTTGAACATTTATTACTAAATTTCGTCGTGAAGGTTCCTAACAATGAAAGAAATATCTATGACGAAAGTCCTTCCGTGCATAAATGAATACTTTTGCCATCTGCCTGCCTTTTAGAAGAAGGCGAAGATACCACACGGTCTACTTACACGCCAATTCAGTAAGCAAAAATACCTGTGGAGCTGTTTTTTAGTACTTTTCATCTTTGTCTAGTTTTTTTTCTTACTGATAATTTTACAATTACAAAAGGCTTCATATCAAGTAACAATCAAATTATATACGTGCAGTGCTTGGCCTT
>OZ038004.1:2287500-2352500 GCA_964035705.1 Porites rus | reverse complement strand
AACGAAGCAATGGGCATTAAACATTGTAAACCAACAGATACAGTATCCGAAGCAGATAGGCAACATATCAGCAGATGAATTTGTCTCGCAGCGTTTGTAGTTGTTGATCGCGGCGGCGCCTTTAGAACAGCAAGAAGAGCAAAGATGTTCACCAAAAACGCAAAGATGAACAACGGGAATATATCCACTTTAAAACACGTGTGTTCTTCAGAACCTGGAGGCGTTGAGTTGTTCATATTCAGTATATTTTTCGAATCAGGTTGCTCCTATGGCTATCTCAAAGTTCTTTTTGTCTCCTTCATTGCGTAGATCAGATAATTTACCTAAACAACTGAGCTGCTACGTCAGTCCATATCGCAGCGCCTGTCAATCAGGCTGTGGAACGAAGAAAAAACACTTGTGTGAAAAAGCTCTTCGTTAATCATAGCCGTCGCTGCCCCCTATTTCGCTTTTCAATTACTAGAATCCACCAACACCTTTTACTTACAAAAAACCTGGCAAATTGGTAGTGGAATAATAAGAAGCTATAAGACAGATAAAATCTAAAAGCGCAGCTTTGTGTGCCCTTGTTAACAACCCATCAATAAACTCAAATTTTAAAAAATGTGTTTACGTTAATTTGTGGTATATAACATCTTCGACGTGTTTCGTTATCATATTTGAAAATTTTCCATTATTTTAAGTTTCTTGCTAGCATAAAACTTTTTGCTTGCATATTATAGTAACTGCCATTTTTTTTGTTTGAAAATATTTTCTTTGACTGCTGTGAATAAAGTACTGAGATAACTAACTTCCTTTGTCACTGGATTTTATGTTCTCCCTTAAAGCGATTTGTATAACAATAGCCTGGTTTATCAGTTGAAGATGAAATTCTTCACCCCAATTTTCACAGCGACTGTATACAGTACCTGACAGCCAGCTGCTACTTTAATTATGCTTTTCTACAAAACTCTTTTGTGAAAAGTTGTCAATAATTTACTTTCTGAAAGACAGGGAAAAAACAAGTAAATGACATCGTGGATATAATGTATAGAAGTCGTCTTTTCATCAGCAAGTTAATTTGTACAAGACGGGAGCTAATGGTGCGACAGATTAGAAAGAAACTGAGCTCTTAGCTGCGTGATTGAACAATTTAGTCGTGACCAATTGGTTTGAGGTCTGGCTAAAAAGTATTTTCAGAGAACTGCATGAATATGTATATGCTCGGTTGGCACTATCTTTAACTCGATCGAATTATTAGATGGAGATATTTATCAAATTTTACGCGCAAATGAAACTCTTGAGGTCTGCTTGTACCCTATAACGTATATTAACTAAAATGACAAGCCACATGTTCAGAATTTCAAAAAAAGGAAACTGGACAAATGATGGGGACTTTATTGTGCATGATTTTCTTGGCGATATTTTTTTTCTGAAAAACGTTTCACGGTGAAATGATTAAGACCCTTTCTCTAGACCCTGTTATTCAAAAGGTGGATATGGCTATCTATCGGATAAATCATCGACTATCCAGTGAATAACGCAACTGCTTTTCCTAGTATTTATCCACTGGCTAGCGTTTTTATATCTGGTGGATAGCGCGTATCCAGCTTTTGAATAACTGGATACTGGACGATTCTGCGCGTGCAGTGCGCGATTATTTGTAAACAGCAAAAGTGAAGATGTGTCTTTTCGAACGAAGCTTTTTACTGTGCATTATTGTTTTTGCATCAAGAATTGCTTTTTTTGTTGATTCGTGTTTATAAACATTGGCGTAAACAGTAGGAATCCCCAACCCCATAAAAGACTTCTTAAGCGACAAACAGAAACCTATCGCCGTAAAGAAAGAAAATGAAGAGCAAATAACAAATTAAAGATTTCTGACTTACCCACTGAAGCATGTCTTCTCCCGTAAAATCAACCTTTGTTTCTGCAGGACTTGCACGTGTAATGGTAAAAGCCAATCAGGAGACGCTATCCTAGTCACGAGGTACCTGGTGGCGCCAAAATTTAAATTTAAAGTTATGTTGGCGCAGGAACATGCAAATTTACCACCAAATGCTGCTAACGAGCGATTCTTTGAGCTCTAAAAAGACAAAGTTCTCCTTTACAAGCTTAGTTATCTCGCAGTAGTTTTCATTTATCTTTTTTCAAGAATTCTAACAATAATAACATGATGGGATTACCCGACTGGCTGAATTTGAACCAGAAAGGTATGTAGAGGTTGTCTTTGAGAGCGTAATGTACGTTCAGTACAGTTGCGAAGTGTACCCTTTATGCAGAGTGCGCCTTAAAATGTGTTATTTTGCAGTTTAACTTCGTTGTTTGTCAATACTGATAATCTTGCTCATCAAGAATTAATGTTTGGTCATTGCAGAAATAATGAGTGGAATTAGAACTACCGACTAACTCACCCTGGTTATTGCTCCACAAGAATCGCCACGTGGCCGGAATTGAATACAACAACTCAACCTTCATGAGGTACAACACTTACCTGTCTTTCAAATAAGTTGTCGTAATTCAATTTTTAGCGACAAGCGACGGAATACTTTTGTTTCAGTTACTGCATTTTATTGAAGTATTATAACATTCGACCTGTGTGAATCAGTGGCTTGCCCTTCCCAATTTTTGGAACTCGAAACATCAAATATTAAATAAATTTTGAAAAAATTTTCTAATATTTATGATATTCTAATGTTTCTAGTAAAATTTTAAATAGCAAGAGATAATTCAACTTTGTGGCTGGTAATTTATAGTTTTATTGTAAGGTTTTTGTGTGGCCCTTAATGCCGTGTACATTCACATGCATTAATTGGTGCTCTCATATTCATATTGGAGTCTGAGTCGGGCTAAATGCATAATAAAATACTTGAGTCCTACACGAATCCTTTTTCATGTTTCTCAGACGCGGGACCTTCTGAAAGCATTTGATTTTAATGTTTCTGTTAGAAAGTTGGGTCACCTCCTATCATTTATTACTCTATTTCTTGTAACCACAACAACCAGTTGACCTTCTCAAAAACAAGACCTAAATCTTCAGAGAAGAGCCCTTATGCAAAGAGACTAGCGCTTATGTTTCCTGACACTCAGTGGTTATTCAAAGAGAAGAAGAAATTATCATCCTAAGAAACAATGCCTTTATTTTTCAACAAATTCCTTCTAATTATTATAATACCACAAGGGATCAGTGAGGACAATTAGAGGACAGGATTCCTGGCATAGAATGTAAATTGCATTTAATTCCTTATCATTATAGTTGTCATTTTATTATTATCATTATCATCGTTATATTTTAAATTTCTCTTCTTTTATATTTCAGAACCTTTCATCCCGAACACACTTCGAGACCGGACCGAACCAGATCATTCCGGACCTTATTCCAGACCATTTTCTTCCGATTCAGGCCTCTAGACCAGACCAACTTAAGTCAGTCAGACCACCAGACCAAATCAATGTCAGTCCGTCAGACCACCAGACCAGACCACCTTCCCGCAGTCCACCAACTACCTTGACATCTTCACAGCACGCCCAGCCTACAGACAGAATGCTAATGAGCTACTTTTGATACAGGTCAGGTCCATTCCTTATGGGTTGGGTCAAGGGAGGTTGATTTATAGAGCTCTGGATGAACCTTGCAAAGCATACTTTCCACACACGCTCGGCTTGAAGTCCCTGGACTTCTACTTTCGGCTTTAATTAATCGTAGTTAGATTAGCTAGCGGGTTCCCTGGGCTGGTAAGGGCCTCCCCTGCCCTTTTCAATAGTGGGTTGCTTTGCAGGTTTTCGGTCAACGTTAGGAGTTAGGTTTTTGCAAAAATTTCGGCTTCGATTCGGCTTCGATTCGGTTTCTCTTCGTCTTTCCGATGGATGCATTTCAACGTTACGTCGTCTTCGTCGTCATCGTCGTGGTCCTCGCTGTATTCTCCCGCGTAGTGGCGCCAATTTGAATTATTGATTACACTTCACTTGGCAGTTGACGCTCTGGGCAAGTGAGGCTTTACTCGTAAGGTTCAACCAGATAATGTGTACTTGAAGTCAGAATCTAGGCAACTAGAGATTACAGACCATTCAACTGCCGTGCTGGGATCCCATTTGGTCTCACCGTAAGAGTTGAGTGGTTTCTCTGGTTCAGGGAGTTAATTAGTTTAGCCTCGCAAATTTGGGTCTGCTTTAGCCTTGAAATGTCTAAAAAATTAGGTTTGCGAACCATTTGAACTACAGTATATTAGAGGCATAGATAAAAAGACCGGTGAATTTAAGTTAACGTTTCAGATGTGTATTTAACGACCAAATTTGTGAGCGCAGTGCATTGTATAGTTTAGTCTTACAAACCTGCGACCAGGCGTTCCTTCCCGAGAAGAAATAACTCTTTGTCGTAGGTTATCAAGGGAAAGACGGGACAACACACACACCCTAGGCTAGACCGTTTACAAATTGTAAGCGTAGGCAATCTTCGAGATCTATCTACGACGCAGTTTCATCGCTGGAGGAGGACCAACATCGAGCTGAAGACCACTGTTAGTGAAGATAGAAGCCTGTGGGTTAGACACATGAATACCATTAGCTGCAATCATATTTCGGGAACACGTATATGTCGGAGATTCATAAGATCTTCCTTTGCGGGTTTCTGAATTTGCGCTCAATGTCACTCTTGTGTATATCTCTTGGGTTATAGATAGACTAAAAGATTACAAGGGAGGTTTCTCTCGTTATGACATTATTGACACTTAGAAAAAGGCGCTTCTCTTCTTGTTAATCTTGCCTTGCGAGAGATTTCTCCTTTTAGGAAGCCCTGTATTGCACTACGCAGGCACTGATCGTCTACAAATCGTAGGCGTAGGTAGTCTTCTCATCGAAAGTCAACTGGCAGAGGTCACTTCGCCATCTGGAATTCAGTTCAATACCTGGATCTTTTCGCGCGTCTCTCTCTACAAAAGAAGAAGCCGGCCGAAGAAAGAAGAACAAAGTTCGTCGAACGCCATAGAAAGTTAATGTAGTTAGTTACGCAGATAAGTTAGCTGCCATCGCGGCGACGAAACAAGGCGACGAGCAAAACAGCACAAATCCAATGATAACGCGGACGATGGTGAAGAGGACGTTTATGATGATTACTTGCATTTCGAAAAAAATTCTCGGATGTTCTAAACTAAGCCATGGGGCATCAATGACCGACTCATTAGGTAGGAGGTTAGCTAGAGTAGAAAGGATTTAAAAATTTTTTTAAGCTGTTTCAACAAATGTTGATGTCCACAAAAACTAGTGAAGCGATATAAATAGTGCGGAAGTCTTCTTTTCAAGATAGATCAGAACTCTAATTTATACGTCGTCCCTTTTGCGGATTCCTTTATGTTCCGATCGCTTAGCTAGACTTCAATGTTCGTTGAGGCAGCTACTTAAATTAATTAATATAATGGGCCGGCTGGACTTCATCCTCGAGAGCAACATCATCTGGATAGGACAAGCAACCACGCATAGCAACAACAATTTGGAACCCAATTCCCGCTTGGAGTAAGAGTGTGGCCAGGACGAAACCAGCTGAACACAGCACCCCATATAAGGTAGGGCTGATTCATACGGTGCAGCGTTTGTTTAAAGCTGTTGTCAAACACTTCGTGGTTTCTAGTACAGCGTACACAGCAGATTTCTATAGAATCGGTTTTTGTTAACAGGCTCGTGCGGTACGTAAACCGTTTAAACAAACGTAGCACCATATTAATCAGACCAAGGTAAACAATGAAACGTGGCACCAGGTTAGTGAACTTTTTTTCTTGTATAATAAATCTAAAACCGATGGTCGGTTTCGTTTTCGATTCGTCTTTTATCCGGCTTTCGATTCGGCTTATCCGCGTTCACGTCAAAAGTTGAAAAGGCCTGGTATCGACAAAGTTTCGATAACAAGCCACAACTGATCCATGCGTACTGTCCGGGGAGCCCTGGGGTGTCTCATTCGAAGTGTCAATGGTTTTATGGACACATGGACATTCCTCGGTTTTTCTGGACCCAAATTTTGTAGGAGCGCTTCCCTTTAATTAATTAATTAATCAAAGCATTGTAACTATTAAATGAAACTCAATAAAGATACTTGCAAACTTTTGCCCTGTTGGTCTATTTACTTTAATTAGATTTATATATCATGTGGTTAAACGTAATTAGTAACAATAGGTAATAGTAATAACTGTTTAATAAAAATGATAATAACATAAATAAAGAAAAACAACAAAACACAGAGTGGTCAGTGTGGTGTTTACTATACTTGTAGGTTACTAAGCAATTTACTAATGCCATTTCATTTCAGCATGCAACGTCGAACTTTTTTACGTCGCTTTTTCTGTCTTTCGCGTATTCTGCTATCGTTTTCCCAAGGGAACGAGTCCTGTCAAGATCTCGTGCAACACCATTTTCTTGGTGATTTTCCACGAGATGCGATTTTTTTCCCATTTCTTTGGCTGCGTTCCTGAAGAAACGCTCGCCGATACCACACCGCAGTTTTTTCGACAGATCCAAGATTTCACGTATCAAAGCATTGTAACTATTAAATGAAACTCAATAAAGACACTTGCAAACTGTTGCACTGTTGCTCTATTTACTTTCATTAGATTTAACTATATATTATGTAGTTAAACGTAATTAGTAACAAAAGTTAATAGAACTGTTTAATAAAAATGATAATTACATCAATAAATAAAAACAACAAAACACAAAGTGGTCAGTGTGGTGTTTACTATACATATAGGTAACTAAGTAATTTACTAATGCCATTTCATTTCAGCATGCAACGTACGTCGAACTTTTTTCGTCGCTTTTTCTGTCTTTCGCGCGTCCTGTCAAGATCTCGTGCATGCGAGTTTTTTCCCATTTCTTTGGCTGCGTTCCTGAAGAAACGCTCGCCGACACAACACCACAATTTTTTCAACAGATCCAAGAGTTCACGTCCTGAAGGATAACCAGATAATTTTAATTAATTGTAACTTGTACTTAGTTGCACTTTGATGGTCAATAAAGTTTTACAAACACTGAGCGGTTGTCAGCGCATTTTGTCCTTCCGATTCAGTTATGTAAAAAGCTTTATACTTTATGTCAGGAATCAGTGGTATTTTTGTACTTCTACAGTAACTGCGTAATTTATTGTAATTATATTGTACCCTTCAAAGATCAATAAAGCTACAATCACAAGGAAATACAACGTGTTGTTTTTCTACTAACACAATTAAAAACTAAAGCGTTCTATTTCAGGAACTTCGAACGCAAACTTTTTTTTCAAAAACGATCAATTATGGACAATAAATGGAAGATATTTTTTTAATGAGTTGTTCCCGTCAAGAAGACAACACATTTTTGGTGTGTTCTACCCAAGAGAGAATGGGGTTCTATCAAGAAGCTACTTTTTTACACTTTGTGGGTGTGCGCCTTCAAGAAACGCTTGAGAACAGATTCGGACTGATGAAAGAACTCACATGCAAAAGGTAAGAGACAGATGTAGCTAGTTGAAGATGTTCTAATGTCCAAGTTATTCTGGCAGTTTTCAGGTCACGCCTCGGAAGGTCAATGAAGTATACCCTTCAGTTCACTCTCAAAGACTGGAAGAAACAACTAAAATGAGTATACCACATGCAATGTAAGTAGAAAAAATTGCATTTGAAAAACGAAGGGAAGAACGAGTCTAGTTCAACTTCACAATGTTTTTTTTATGAAGGACCTAAACAGCAACTCGCATTTAAGTATTTTGCAAACGATCCAATAAGGAACTGACGAACGTTAATTGCACAGTCGATAGTGACAACAGTATGGAACAGATATTCCTGACATTTATATTATTGGTAGTTGCAAAACTAGAACTCGTTTCAGTTCATACTAATTATCTTTTTAAGCTATCGTCTCTTTTAACAGTGAGATTACTCCAGATAACTCTGCTGATGTGTGACTGATTGTGGGGAGACTTACCCGACGGATCGAATACGATGGGCCTTTGCTTAAATCAAAGTTTACTTATAGTTAAGAGCTAAAATGCATGAACACCGCGCTGTAATGTAAAGAAGGGAGGAGGAAGAGGAGGAGCAGCTTCTAATCGGTTATTCATCGTGACAGTTGTTGGATTTCACATTTTCTGTTTTATAAACTAACTTTTCCTAAAAGTATTGCAGTTAGGCCAGGAAATCCCAGATGACATTACAAGGGGAATTAAATCTCTACGTGGACTAACAGGTGCAAGTATGCGTGACGATCTCTGTTCTTTTTACGGTAAGCAGGTTTTGTCAAAACATAAACAGGAAAAAATTAGAAAATGAAAACAAAACAAGCTAGACTGCGTAATGAGGTTTAGTTTTTGTGGCCTTTTCTCACAATTTTGAAAGTTGAAGTTACATTACTGGTTTTAACGATTGCAAAGAACCAAAGACGGTGTTTCAGGAAGTCAAATTAATAAGTAGGATTTATAGCCATTGACTTTTTATGCTAGAAGAAAAGTCAACTGCATACTGGAAAACGTAAGGTTGTGCCTGCATTTGATATTCTTGTTTCGAGCATTGTCTTCGTCTTTAGGTGATGGAATTGAATTAAAGATGCCTTGAAGCTATAATTCCTCAGTAGAATCAATCTGCCTTTGACTGACAAGCCGAGGTAAGTACGAGTGATGAAGACTGTGAAAGGAAATATAGCGCAAAGCGGTAGCCGAAAAGGAATCTAATGCTTCAGTTAGAAAAGAAATTAGCGCTTCACTTTTTATCCGAGTACGTACAAGGTTTTTGTAATACTGAATCAAAGAGAGAAAACAACGTACTTGTTAGGTGCTTTTCATTTTCGTCATTGAAAATTCTTGCTTGCATTCGAAATTCAGTGTTCTTGAGAATGTTCCAGTTTATAATCAGGAAGTTACTGATGTCGTAGCTGCCATCATCACGAATCCGTGGTATCTTATATGAACGGGCCAAGTAGAGGTAAGACTAACTGGGCTAGAATTTAAAATAACAGCTATTCACCTAAGATGGAACTTAAAATCTGCAAAGAAAAGACCCAAAAAGGCGAGATTACTTGGAGTTTACACTTGTGGCCTTTACGCTGCCCGACGGGGAGTCTACAAAAAGTGGCAATCTTTTTAAACCTGCAAAGTAGAAGGGTTGGGTTGGAGGAGGGTAGTTGACCCCCTCGGTAAATAAAACAGTTTTCTTCCGATCCTGTTTGTTTCAAAAACCGATGGGAAACGGTAACTAATTAATACCAGACATGCCGTCACAGGTAGCTTGAAGCCAAGCCATTCCTTATGAAACCAGTTAGACCCTTTTTTCCCCCACATTTTCTAGCACAAACGCAAGAAGTGTTACCAAAGCCAGCATGACTATTTTTAAACTCTGAGTTTAAGTGAAATCCAAAATATACTTATCTGAACTGCAGAAAAATGCATCATTCTATAATTCTTATTTCCAGAACAATTAGCCCAGATCTCAAGTTCAGTTTGAGTTTTTAGGTAGACTTGGCGAGCTATACATTAGCAAACTAAGCAAAGAGCTTTTTCTTTGCGATCGACTCAAAGCTGTATTGATCTTGGTGCTCAAGTAAATGTCGCACACCCTCGAGGTCATACATTCATGTACATTTTCCTTTCTGAAGAGTTCCCACGTTTATGTATCACTGATGAAGCACGACAGGCAGTGTTCCATCCGATATCCCTTCCTCGGCAAATAGATTGAAATAAAATGAGGCGCTGCAAGGGATTTTAAAAGACCTCCCATTAAAAACTGAGTGAACGTTTTATGTTGCTTCTCAAATGAAAAATTATTCCTGAAGAAATTCTGAGCTTAAGTTCAATAAAAATTTTATTTTATTATGCTTATTATCCGATCAATTCAAACATCCATCAGGATGATGATGATAATTCCTTTGCTGTTTTCTTCCTAAATAATTGGTGAGTTTGAAAAGTAGTCAATATTCATGTGTCCAAGCTCTAACAGTTGAACGCCTGAAGTACCCAGAGGTGACACTAAGAAACGCAGTTTTTACTTGGCGCTCGAGTACCGTGCTGAAGCACCCATGGGTTGGAAGGGGGGGAGGGGGGATGCCAGCCCCCTCTCCCCAAAAAGGCTCTTTTTGTTTTATTAAGTCTTGATTTTTTTCAAATAGCGAATGAAATAAGAGCTTTTCTTGACAATAACGTTGAAGGTTCGGGTGCAGAAAAATCCTTAATTCAATTCATATTGGCCATGAGATCATATATCTAAGCTACTTAGTTTCAGGACTTTCCTGCACTTTTCCCCTTCAACTGCTTGGCGCACAATCTCGAAAGCGTCTAATTGTAAAACTGCGTTTCTTGAGCTTCATGCATGGTCAGTAATAGCTAAATACTATCATCCTTGATCAAATCATATCATAATAATCCCAGTACGTTTGCTTGAGCACAGATTTAAAGTACTGTTTTGAGCGTAGAAAGGTATCGATAATCAGTAGGAAAGTTAAAAGGTTGGTATCCTCTTTTAAGACTTAAGGGCTTGTCATTTGGGTTAATTGTGCAGTTTTTCAATGTTACTCATTTCGATCGTTTTGTCAAAAAGTTAAAACAAAAGTGATAAAACTGTTATGAATAAGCGGGCCACTCAATCACTCAAACTGCAAAAGGCATGGGGGCAGCGTGGGGGTGTGTTTGCTCTCCCCCCCCCCCCCCCCAGTTCAAAACCATGGATGCACGTGATCTAAAATGAAGTTTGTGACATTAGAATGTGACAAATATGGTGAATCAGTTCAAGGAATGTTCTGAGCGATTCGTAATCGAAATGACCTGTTGGATTTAGTCTCGATTCTTGTTTCCAGAAGTAAACATTCCAATTGGGCGGGTCGGACAGTTCTATAGATTTCTAGCATTCAGTGGGTCTTCAACATCGTAGAATGCAAAACGACAGAGGAAAGTATCGTAACAGAAAATCAATATCCTCTGAAAATTCAGTCGAAATTTGCACCAAGAAAAATTAAATTTTTGAGGGAATAAATTTATAGAACAATTAGATTACTAATTAAACTCTTGGAACAGAACGTCGGAAATCACAATGCAGCAATGCTGAAAAGAGGTGGTGGTTTTATAATAAATCGAGATTTGTTGAAACCGGAATTTTTTTTTCATCCTTTAATCCATTTTCTCTAGAGCTATTTTTCAGGTCAAAGAAATCCAGACTTCATAGTCTCTCACAGGACCCTTCTTCGGTGACATCACAGATCAGGCGAAGTTGATAAGCAAAGGTATGTCATTGATGTCCTGCTTCTAATCTTTTTTTTGTTGAATCATCCCGAGTTTCATTACGAACTGTGGTCCAAAAAGACTGTACTACTCGACAAAAGTTAGTTCCAATCGATCAAGCGGCGTTTGTACCATATTTCTCAGCAAGTTGCAAATCAATACATCAAACAAACAAACAAAGACCAATTCAACGACAAACGAGACAAAAGTCAGGCCAATCAAATCTTGGGGTTTGGGATGATGTGAATACCGGTGCGACCCTCACCTAATTCCCTGGCGGTTTCAGCTGGCGATCAACAAAAGATAGTTTTTCTCCCCACGTCGTCTCTCCCTTTTTGGTACTACTAGGGAGAATTTGTTTTGAAATCAAGCGGCGAGTTATCTTAATTTCGTCGATCATTCCTTTTATTCTCGAATCCTTCTATGCTTGATTGAAAAGTGATATTATTAGGAGAAATTAAACTCTGATCACTGCTAGGATTTACTTTACCGTTATTTCCCAGAAGGGTGGGATTCCCGAATCAAGTTAATACCTGCTACTTATTCTTAAACATGGGTAAGCTCTTGCTTGTATTGTTTATTATCATTGCTTTCTCTCTAATTCTAAAACCCTTTATACTTTAGGCTAGGACGTTCTACGGTCCAGAGACGGTCTGTTCCTGTGGAGTCTTACTGAGTAAACTCAATGAGAACGAGGGTGCAACCAATATTATGTAATCATGGTAAGTGACTGTAGACATCAGACAAAGGGATCCAACGCCTCAACGCTTAACAAAAACAACAACAATGTTAATTTGTACTCACTCTTGCTAACAATGAAAATATTAAAAGTGGAATTAGATTACTGGCTAACTGGAATTGACCAAAGGGACTAGTGGAGCCAGGCAGCATCTTGACATCAGCATTAGATAGAAATGAATTACAGGTCAGCAAGATAACTGAAGCACAAATTCACACATAAGAAGAAAAGAAAAGAGAAGGGGGAAAACGGAATTAATATGCATGTGTTTCGATCAATACTAGAAGGTTTCGCTTTTAAGAACTCCACTGATACGTGCGCTGCCATTAAAACTCAGCTCCTTTGACGCAAACTTGTTTTCTAAGTAGTAGAAAATAGGCAACAACGAACTCCGAAAGTCTTGTAATGTCGAAGGGAGAGGCGAGGTTATGCAAGAAGGCGAAATGAAGGGATTTTTGAATCCTCTGTCGGCACTAAAGCTTCGTTAATTCACATGGTTTCAAGACCGTAATTGTCCGTTGCAAATTTTATTCAACGATACATTTTCAGAAGAAGCTTTCCGGCTAAATACGTTTTATATGTTTAATAATAACGAGGTAAATAAGATCATATTAGAAGGTTCACTATTTTAAAAGTCAAAAAAAAGTTTTAATATCAATTTAAATACGTTTTTGTTGCAGCTGTGCCCAGGATCAGGAGAGCCGAAGTACAATCCAGAGCGTGTGTGTGATGAAGAGTGGCATGGACATCCTGACAACTGATCACGGCTCCTCAACCCAGAATTTTCTAAGGCTGTTTTGATTTGTAACGCTGAATTGGCCGAATGAAAGGAGAAACTATGAACAGTTACATGAACGTTTAAAAAAGTGTGAAAGCCACACGTGGCGGTACTTATAAAAACGATGCTAGTACTAACATTTACACGCAATAGGGAAAACAATCGGTGAACTGTCAGCTTTCTACACAATAGTTTGATTTGTAACTAAGAGGTTAAGTTCGACTTTAAGTTCAGTTTCTGACACAGATCGACCGACGGATTGCAACGATTTGATCTGGAACTTCTGAATGCTTTATATGCACGCTAATCTTAAAGCCTAACGCTTAACATAACCAGCAGTAACTATTAAATGACTAATTATAAGTATTTCAGAGGTTCCGGGTTAATTTTCGAAAAACAAAAATCATCACTGGGTGAAAAATAATTGGCTGTGAAGTTGGTAGAATTTTGATTATAGTACACACGGTTTGAACGCCTGTAAACAATATTTTTTATAGCATTGTAATATAATAAAACTTCAGGACTTGCCATATTGACATGAGTTTGTATATTACGTACTTTGTAAAAAATAAAATGTTTTTTCTCCCTTTTGGTTGCGTACCAGTTTTAATAAACTACAATAGGTTGCTTGATTGATTCGTCGATGATGATTGTCTTAGTAACTGATATAGGGGAATGGGTTTCTGTTAGGATTCTTTTCTTGAGAATCCCGACAGCTTTTTTAGGCTCGCGGGAAACAACTTATGTTTGCAGCTTTTGGGCTATGGATCAAAGTCAAATACGGATAAGAGATTTTCTTGAAAATCCCGACAGCTTTTACATAGCTTTTTTAGGGTCGCGGGAAATAGCTTACTTATGTTTGCAGCGTTTGGGCTATGGATCAGAGTCAAATACGGATAAGAGAAAAATATTGTGATTATAAGGATCTTCTAAAATTGAAAACAAATATTAGATTCGGTTTAATTGTGATATCCAAGATAATCAAGGTCTCAGTATTAGTGTTTTCATTTTCGGCTGTTAACACTTATCGAGCCCCTTCATTATTCCGGATCCCAAAAACCAAGAGAGTTCTCTCTTGCAGCAGAAACCTTTTTCAATAATTGTTTAAAAAACATATGATCTGATTGCATTTATCCCGGGATTGCGCCCCTCTTTTCGTGTGGAACCATGGTACTCACTTGTCACGTGACAAAACACGTGACTGTTAACCTCAGTTCGTAAGAAACTTCTGATCGTGTGTTTTAAACTGCACAGGTTACGTCTACTTTTGAGAAGCTATTATTTGTATTAGAGTTCTCAAAGACTCTAAAGACGTGAACGACCACGAGAAAGAGATTTTATCAATAAGGACTTTAAGATCCAACAAAGCGACGGCAACGAGAACGTCTCTTAAAAAGTGAATTTGGGTTCTTTCAGTCTTTATCGCAGTTATTCTTACCCACTTACTTCGTCAAAAGTAGGCGGACCCTCCTGAAACTGAATTCATATGGACCATATCCAAGTTCAGAAAGAGACATAAAATTTCGTCGTTGCTTCTTTACCTACTCCATAACACGCGAAGCTAGGCATTTTCACTTCATAGTCGTGCAATAACGGGCAAAGAAATGTACAAAAAAGCGTGATGTTGTTATTTTGCTTATAAAACCTATTGTTTTTTTTACGTTCTCATTCCCGTCCGCGTCGTTGGATCTTAAAGTCCCTAATCATGACTAAGGGCATGTTTACATGGAGGTGGGGGACCTCAGGTCGGTGAGGTAACCCACATCGGTGGGGTAACCTGCCTGTCCATACAATCTCTCATTTTAATTTGATCACGTTTACATGATAGGTGGGGTGACCCGCCGCGAGTTACCTCACCTACCTGGGGTCCCTCACCTCCATGTAAACAGGCCCTAAGTAGTTAGCGCGCGTGAACCAGCGTCATTAGGGAACTTTAGCAAAGGCGTTTTTGAGCGACGCACCTCAACCGGAAGTGGACTTTTTACATTTCTGAGCAGTGGTTTTGCCCAAATGTTCAGTTAAATCGTCTCTATAAGTGTAAAGAAACCAAGCAATACAAATTGTATAGCGTAAAGGCATATTAACGATCAATTTAGGTGTCTGGGAAACTGCCCACCTACCTCCCCTAAGCCATCATTTTGCCCTAAGCAAGAAGTAAGTGTTAACGTTAGCTTAGGGGAGGGGTAGGTGGGCAGTTTCCCAGAAACTTAAATTTATCCCATATTAAAAGGGAAAAGTCCTTACTTCCGGTTGACGTGTGTCCCTCAAAAATGCCTTCGCTTTAGCTCCCTAAAACGTTTTTTCCGTCGTCATTCTACTACGCCGGGTTTCGCGAGAATGTCGTAGGGGCAGAACCAAGTAGACAAATGGTAAAAAACTTTATCATTTTGCGATCGGGAGGAAAGGGCTTAACTTCCCTCGGTAAAAATAACCGTGTTGACGTTTCCAGTAGACCTGCACCGTTCTAAACCTCTTGGGCGCGATCCATTCAACCAAAATTCCAACCGGTCCTACAGGGAAAAATGGTCCACCTCAAAAGGTGGACCCGTTTTTTCGAAACTTTTCCCGTTGGACCGAGCCGATCCATTGAGTTTTGGACCGCGAAATTTCCAGAAATTTTGGTTGAATGGATCGCGCCCCTTATTTCACTGGTCCCCTTTAATCTACACTTCCATTGTTTTCAGGGATAGGGACATTGTTATGTGACAATCGCTATTGTTTTCCCAGCTAATCAAAAACAATCTGCCAAATAGGTGCGGGATCAGGGGCGGACCCAGGATTTTTTTTAGGAGGGGGTGCACTCGTCTCTTGCTCTACTTCAACACCAATAAACCACATAGTTTTTTTTTTGGAGAATACCAGTTGTATTAGAAAACAGCAGGTCATCTCGGGGGGGGGGGGGGGAGGGGGGGGGGCGCCCCTGGGGATCGCCCAACGTTTCTCGTTAAATAAAGTGAAATGATGCTTTCCGGGGTGTATATATACATATCTATGTATTTTGAATACGTGAAAAACTTTAAGTTAACTCTTTGTCCTCGTCGTTCTCGAAACTAATGGTCTCTATTATAGGACATTGTTTTTGTTATTCAAATGCGTAACGAGTTATCCAATGCGCTTCTGGTTGGCATAGTAATATCAATAGGTGACGTCAGCGTGTGTATCGCTATGGACCAATTCCGATATATTAAAATTTATACTTGGCTGCGAGGCTTGGCAAATAAACAAAAGAAGTTTTATTCTCCCAAGCCTTGGAGCCAAGCATAAATTTTAATACATTGAAAATGGTCTATTGGTTACAGTAACTGCTTCGGCAAGGAAGGCTTTAAAACACTATAGATTCACCAATCAACTGAAATCTTAAAAAAATGATACACAAAGCAAACAAATTTACCACAGACGTTTTTTATTCAATGAATACTCCCTTGCAAACATCCAAATATACGGTAAACACACTTAGTAATAACACACTTAGTAAATGAAATTCTACATGTGTCAGATTTACCTTTAATTATTACCAAAGTTAACCGCAGAGTCACACACGAATAATGATAACAATGATTGAAAAAGTCTAACAATGTAAATATCTTTACACATAAATTAAAATGAAAACTAAAGTGCGACACATCAACTGTAAGAAATATAACAACTAGCTTCAGCTTCATCTTCATCGCCCTCATTTATCAACCTTAGGGAGCGTCCTCGCGCGTGCGTGTATTCCAAGTTTCTCTACTCACCCTACACGAAAAAAACGACGCCTGCTACACAGGCTGCTTCTTACACCTCTAACAGAAAAAAGCTTTTCACTTTCGAATTAGCTTTTACAACTTCTTTCACACCATATATGATTGTGTTTACATTGGACAGCTACGTGGCTCCAGTCCCTCGTGAAGGTTATGTCCATATACATATAAGTCTACTAATGTTTGTGAACCCATACAAAGCTATAGTTTGCACCTGTCCACCCTAAGACAAATATTCATCCGTTTGTGATCGTATTCCATATAGCCTGTGTACAGCCACCCTCTCCCCTCAGAATAAATCGGAGAAGGGACGTCTGTGATTTATCGTTGCTCGTTGCTAACCGTGAAATGAGACCAAGTGATTTTTCTCGGAATGTGTGGAAAATGATTTGATTGGCTGTTACTCGTAGATCTCGTAGAAAACTACACTCATGTAGCTATTCAGATCCAAGCACTTCGGAGAAAACCAAAGAAACTAAAACCTTTATTGAAAGGTTTTTAGTCGTATATTAAAAGCTTTATGCTGTAAGAGAGCTCAAAGAAAATCAGTGCTAAACTGCAACCGAGATCAAATCCCTTCTCCGTTTACAGGGGAGGTGCAAGCTGTACACAGGCTAATTACATATTGTAGGTTATTCACACCGATTGCACGTTAACGATTGTCCCTCCACGTCCGTAAACTCATTTGTTTGTATGGCTTAAAACATTGAATTGAGTTTACTGAAATAAATTGAGAAAGTAACTTCTTTTACTTATCCAAACAAAATAGGAAGAGCATCAACAGGATTTTTTTTAGAACAGAGGATCTTGATCAAAATCAAAAAGCTGTTCTTGTCTATTTTGGTCATGCACTTTTTTTCCATCAGAAGTGAGTCTCGTTTTTGGGTTCCAGTTACTTAAGTATGTTCAGATGGTTTTCCAATCGATGGTCTCAACTAACGCTTCTACTACTAAAATGCAAGACAATATTATTTCTAAAAATTATCCTGGATTGAAATGTCTCAATACTTTATGAATAAGAAATTAAAAAGATTGCCAAAACTAATTATGATTGTCAATTAATGTTAAAACAAAAATTCGAAGATAGATTCAGTGATCATTGATCTCAAATTAACACAGATATTATTATTTTTGGACCCTGCCAAGTCCCTTTCTACCCCCTCGAGAACCTCAACGGCTTCAGGAAAACAGTTTAATAATATTCTCGTTGGTCACAAAAGATTCCCTACCGTAACTGAGCTTTGACCGAATTGATGAAATATCTTTTTCTAAGAATATTCTTCAATTGTTCTATATATAGTGGCTTAAGATATTCTCATTTTCGAATCAATGCTTTATGGATTTTATTATTTTTCTAAGAGAACTTGACCACGTTACCAATTGAACAGTGCTTATGGTAAAAAAATCTCGCTTGATTTGACACGGATTAAACCCATTCAGCATTCAACAGTTGTCAAATCTGGAGACTTTTTGTTCATTCAAACTTTTAACTTAAAATTGTCGAAATTAAATAAACAAAATAATTGCAAAACGCAAAAATTAAGTCCTTATAAGAACTTAAAGTTTTGTTACTGACTAAAATTTCACATCTGCCCGGATACAAATTATCCGCAAAGAGCGGAAATAGAGGAACAAGGCAACAGAGCGCTTTTGTTCCATACAAGCCCTGTTTCTTTTCTCTTTTTTTTTTTTCAGATAATTCTCACATTTAAGTATTCCAGAGTACTTAAGTGTGCTGACCACGTGAGTGATCACGCTAAATAGCTTAGCTACTCAGACGATCCCAATAATCATTACGGCCGCGCCAAAATTTTGTACCCATTCTCCTTGTATCATCACGGACGTCTCATCTTCTGTTTGAATAAAGTTATCTAAAGTTGCTTTTCTGGTGATGATACCACTTTTTGGCTATTTATACGCTGTTTTAAATTTTGCAAGATGACGATTAACTTATGAAAATCGGTTCAAACGTACTAAAACTGGAGATCTTATTACGCAAACATCAAAACGAGAAAAACAATTTGCTTGTACATATAGCTATTCACAAGACTTATGAAAAAAAAGTCCTTATATTCAGGAATATTTCAAGGAAAAGAAAGATCTCTACTAATATACACAACTAATCTTGAGCAGGATAGACAATATTCAAACAGAAGATGTTAGCCAGGGTACCAAAATATATCAATAAATGCACGATGACATTATGAGATTGATCTAAAGATAAACAGGGGCCGTTACAAGGCTAGGGCAAGTACGAAAACAACACTCTGTTTCCTTGATCTCCTCTTGACAATTTTTTTTTTTTTGTCCAGCTAATTACCTTTCAGCTTTCAAAGGCACATCAAAACCCAAAAATGTGTTATTCAGGAATTCCAGCATTTCGAATTTTGAGCCGGCCATTTGACGGCTGACTTTGATAAAATCATTTACAACTCTCTCGAGCTTGATATATCCTCCTGACCACAATTTAAATTAGCGTTAACATAGATAAATTCATGGTGCGTGTTCATTACATTTTTTCGTCGTATTTACTGTTTTTACATTCTATGTGAAGTTTTCTATTAGTAGAATACAACAAAATTTTACAATATAACGGCACCCATTTTATATCCTTAACATATTTTATCCTTAAATACAACTTGCAGTTGTATGTCGCTGCAGAGACCAGCATCGAATTATTTAATTTCGTAAAGTATCACCGCTACATCAAACGTTGAATCATGATAATAAATGAAACGACCAAATTGTCCTCATTATAGTATCCTAAGAAATGTTGGGGAATGATTATTTTTATTATTATTATTACTAATATTATTATTATTAACTCTCCCTAAACCTTTTATATGATGGTGTCAGTTTATCGATTAGTTGAAATTTGAAACTCGCCAAAGTTCCCTACGCAACTCCGAAATTGCTAATGTCCTATTGAATTACTAAACTAACGAACGAGAAATTTTGTCAAAAAAATGCTTACATCATAGCTGAAATTTGACTCATTTCCTCAAAGCATCGGTCAAGTGGAATGTAAAACCCCAATAGGCCATTTCCAAGTCTCTGCAAGCCTGGTTTTGAAAGTGAGGATTCTCAGAACTTAGAGCCTGCCAATTGGGTATTTTTCAGAGTCTCATGGGATTACATTCCATTGATGATTCGCGCAGCACGCTTCATATTCTCTTCGCGTTTCAGTAAATCTTCAATTTTCTTGGCTTGGTCATCGTTTCTACAGATGGACACAAACCTGGCATCCTTGAGTCGCGATCGGCTGCGCATATGCTCGAGAGCCTGGGTTGAGCCTGAGGGATTCATAACAACTACCAGCTGACATCCTGGTAGATCCAGGCCCTCCTCGGACACATTTGTGGCTACGACAACTTGGCAATATCCGTCACCAATTTGAGATATTAATTCCCTCTGCTTAAGGATTGCCAGTTCCGAAACTAAAAAAAGGACGAAAAGAAAATTAAATGGAAACTTTTACATTAATAACGTTTTATAACCCTTCACCACTCCATCGCAGAATCAAAGCCACGCGAAGCGATTATTTACAGACCTTACATGATAACTTTGCCGCATTGTTCCTGACGATTGTTTTCGCATTTAATACAACGTGCTAAAGTTAGGTAGGGTAAATCTAGTGATCTCTCTTAATTTCTGACGATGGTAAAGTGTTGTCGCCTCTGTAGAATAGCGTATCTTGTTAGGTTGAGAAAGACCTGACCTTTAAATGCGTGAAATGAGCAGAAGGAAATGAGTCACTGTTTTCAAAACTTCTAGTGTTTGTTTTCATTCAGCATCCCCAGCCCTAATGGGGAATGGAGTGTGGGAACAGGGGGTTCCAAACCTTCCGCCTTATGTGCCATGCATTCCCAACTCCCGCCCCTTTTTTCTTGGTATCCTCCCTTCATCCCTTTTTCGATTGCGAAATATTAGACATTGTTACATAATTTCCCTCTGTTTCTCTCTCTTCCTACCCTTTTAGAACTATCATCTCCCACCCTTTCCGCTCTCGTCTCCAGTACCCCTTCCGCCCCCTATTCTCCCGAATTCCCAAACCCCTGCCCTCCTACCGGCCCTACCCTTCCTCATTACATGAAAAAAAAAAATCTTTTGGCGTAATCACAAAGCCATCAAACCGAGCAGCCTTACCTTCTTCATGTGGTTCGTGACCATAGCTAACAAGACACGTGGTGTGAACATTGTTCATTAAGAGCTCCCGACAGTTCGACAAGCATTGTGCCAGGTACCGAGCAGTACGACGGCGATTGACCAGAACCAAAATACAACCGTTGATCCAGCTACATGGCCCGGACCAGTTACTCTTTAACAAAAGCTTGATAAGTTGCTCTACACCAGAAGCAAAGTCATCAAATTCTGAATCCCATGATGCACCTTGTTAAAATGAAATAGTATCTTAGCATTTTTACGTTCATTCATATTTACGTAGCAGAAACGCTTCACGGGTTAGTTCCTAAAGTTAACTAACGATGACGAATTGTCCTTCTTTTTAATAACTATTGCAGTAATTGCGCTGTTATTATTAGCCATTAATTGCCATTGTATAACACAGTCTCTTAACGAATATTGGTCTTAGAAGGGCTTTCTCTACTATGAAACTCAGATTCCCACCAACAGATGACCAAATTCGCAAGATATTCAATTGTCGCTCTCTTCAAAAATTAGGCTAGTAGCCTCTCTTCCAGGCTAGTAGCTTAATCTTTTAATTCTTCTTACTTACTGAATTGTACTATTACCTATGTAACAATATTAGTCCTTACATGTAAACCCGAAAATGATTAGAAGAATGAAACTTACTCTGGGTCATAATAGCTTCCAAATGCATCCAGATTTTGCTGCAATCCAGCCCCATCTTTTCTGCCCAGTGGAATCCGTGGGGACACCCTTCAACTGTTAGTTCCTGTAAGTGATTCAACGCTATTTTCTCTCCACACTCAAGGAGCGCGCAAACCGTCTCGCATACGAGTTGAAAATGGAGCAGTGAGCTTAAGGCATTCGATTCTGGGCGCGAACAAACAATATTGTCTATGACACGTAGAACAGGGTGGATATCGTCGATGCTGAAGAGGCCACCAGATGAAGGCTGGAAGATGTCTTTGTAATCCTTCATCTCACTCAGTCGCACAGCTAAATTGAAAGCCTTAGTAATGTACTCCATTAAAATCTCCATCAGCTTTTTCTCGGAATGCGTGTACGAAGTTGAGATGCATTCAGGTGAGGCCTTGCTTGTTTTTTCTTCCAATTCCTCGACCCACTCTGTCACTGTCAAAAGCTTGGCGTCGCCCAAGTTTCCAAGAAGTCGTTGTAATTTCTTTGTTGTTTTATCCAAGGAAATCTCCCCGGCTGGCGAGGCAGTCATTCCCAGGACTTTAGGTCGGTGCCCCAGTAAATCATCCTCTCGAAAATAGAAGTCCCGTATGATGACGTTGTAAGGATGGTCTTTGTTACAATGATGAGCTTCATCGAGAACTATCAGCGAAACATCCTCAAATCGAAGTGTTCCGTTGTTTAGATGATTTCTGTAACAATCGGCTGTAATGATAAGTACATCTTGCTCATAGACTCTTGCATTTCCTTCCAGTTTTCTCATCTCGCCGCAAACGGCACCAATGCGAATAGGCCGAGTACCGTTAAAAGAGTTAGAACTGTCCTCGTCTGGCATTCGAACATGCGCTAACTCCCTTCTTAGGTAATCACTTTGCTGTAGCACGAGAAGAACTCGATCAACAAGGAAAATAACCTGGCGAGATGGATTCAACATGAGCATGCGCTCAATGACCAGCGCCGCCACTAGTGCGTTTCCACTTCCGCTGGGAAGGAAGAAAACCGCGTTGGTCCTCATTGCCTTGCTGTACAACTCAAAATGATACCTGTAAGGCTTTGATTTTGTTTCGCTTTGCAAGGTTTCTTCATCTGAGGTGGTGATTAATGGCAAATGCGGCTTGCGAGGTGCTTTTTGGGACTTTGCCACTGTCTGTTCATGTCTACCACTGCTAAAATGTTCCTTGGCCTGTGATTCAGAATTAAGATGCACCTTGCAATATTCACAAAACTTCTTGTAGGGAACTGCATTGATCTTAGCAATTTTGTTTTGATGTTTCGTGCTTCTTAGATGCTCTTCGAACTGAGCCTCGGATATGATTGGAATTCGACACAATTTACAATAGTGCGATGCATTTCTTTCACCAGGACTGGAGAAGCTGCCATTAGTTTTCACCCATGGCCTCAAATTATCTACAGCCTGCGTTTCCTTGCGTGGTCTGTTTTCGGACGCATTAAATGAATGCCTTCGAGGACGTTCAGGTATGTCTTCGTAGTTGCCTCTAAGCCTGAACAATTTATCTTGTTTTCTTTCTGCGCCAATCACACCCGGTCCACCATTGCTCTGATAAGGAAACCGCTGACAGATATTCCAAAGAGGTGGGTTTCCATTACTGATGTGTACAATCCCTTTTCTGTTTAGTTGATAGAGACAATTGTTTACTTGGCCTTTTGTTTCAGGCCCGACGGATGCCATAATTTCAGAACTTGTCATGGGTCCATTATTTTGCAGGGTAAGCCAAATAATTTTCATGTCGCCCAAACTAGGCTCATCATTCAAAGATGTTTCTGATGGACTAAAAAAGTTGTGATTCCATCCATTGAAACAGAATTTAGATTCGTGTTTACTCTCACCCGCTACCTCGAAGTGTCGGACACAATTTTCGGGATTGGTCCTCGGTCTTGGTATTCTTTCTCGAAAATAGTGTTCCGTGCCCTGTTTCGATTCAGGAAAGGACCTGCTTCGGCCATTTCTCTGGTACTGATCAACTGTTCCAACTGAAGAGATATGAGAAATAGATGCTGGTGGACTTACTGAGCTTTGACAAAGTAAGTCTCTGTCATCAAACATAGCCCTAGACGATGATCTCATCCAAATTACACCGTTTACCATTTCCTCCTGGGTAAATGAAGAATCGCTTGTGTTCACTGAGGCTTCAGAATGCAGGGGCAGCACAGGTGTCTTCTTATGTTCTGGTGCCTAAACGTGAACGTTAACAAGTTAAGGTTAGGATACATATCCCTATAAACTAAATCTTAAGTTAAATCTCTCTCTCTCTCTCTCTCTCTCTCTCTCTCTCTCTAGAGGAAAAGTAGGGCACTTTTGTTACTTCTTTCTCTTTTGATAATAGCATCGTCAATTTAAAGTGGTAACTCGTGAAACTTAAACTATAGACAGTTCACTTAAAGAAACATACGCATGTAAAAAGACAAATTCGAGCGTTAAAACAAAAGAGAATAAGCTGCAAAGATGTCACAAAAAGGTTACAAAAGGGCCCGACATCGTGGTAGGTGCTTTTTAAAATGCTTTTCACACCTTTTTTGCATTTAATTGTAGCTATTACTTTACCATTTATGCTCCATACGATTCCCTTGCTGACCACAACACTTTAAACTGGAGATATCGAGGCCGGGAAAAAAACGCCGTGAACATGTTTGACTTTTCATGTCCATGAAAGGAATCACGATTCGGAAAAAGCCCATTTTTGGAACTGAAAGTTTCAAAACGTCAGTGTGACCTTTTGAACCAATCAGCATTCACAAAATTGTGGGGGAAGTTTAGTAAGTCTATTGTTAATCGAATAAGCGAAACACAAAGTGAAATGGTTGTTTCCTTATTTTTTGGTGATTTTTTAAAGTTACTGATATCTCGAAAATGGCCCCGTTACGAAAGTTCCCTTTTTGCTAGAAGTTCCAGCAAGTAATTTTGCCGCAATTTCTAAGAGATAGAAATCAAAAAAGCAATCAATCTAAACACTACTAAAGTAGAAGTAAGTGGGCGAAAATCCAGGTCCTTCCTTTAAAAAGTAAGGCGCTGGGCGAGCGGAAAGGTGTTCTAACCCCTTTTACGCATTTTGCGCTATTGGGTATACGGGTATATTGTTTGCGCAATTACAAGTAAATGCCTGGTTCCTTTCCATCGATGAATTATGAAGTTGTTAAGCATGATGAAAATAATTTTAAACAAGAGAAAAATCATGTGTGGTCACTGGTGTCAAACATGCATGATGGAAAGTTATTCAATTTCAGCGCTTCTCTAGTGGCCCCGCCTTTATTGTGTAGTCAAATAGACTACAGGTTAAGGACCATTAAGGCTAGGCTCCAGAACCATTTGAGCTTCTACTTTAAGGTGGCTCCCTAGAGTAAATTGGCCGTGCGCAGCCTGAGCACTAGTATGGCGCGAGCTTTAAAATCCGCGCGACGTCCACGCAAAAATTAAAACAAACATGGCCTCTCAGTTTCGAAATATTCCCCCAAGAAACTTTATTAACTTTCTATTGAAGCTGACATTGTTGTGCAAAAAGTTTGATTAGTGTAGGTCAAACATTTATGAGAGGAGACAATGTTACACCGGTTACAAGTCACTATCGATCTCCAAAAGAGTAAATTGTATGTAAAAACAAGCAGAAATTTCTCAAAGACATCAATTCTTTCGCTTCAAAAGTAGACAAACGTTAAAAAGACGAAGTAAATGGACAATGTTTTTGCACAACGAGAAATAATTTTTACTCACAGACTGACCCTTGACGAAAGCAATAGTTGTCCGTCGAGACCTACGGTCTTGTACATGTAGCTGAGGACATGATGTACGATTTATAGATCGGCGCCATCTTTTACAGCAGACTTTTAAAGAAAAACTTCGCCTTCGAAATTATCCCTAAAGAAGAACAAGGTTGAAAAAGTATCCGGAAGTGGGCTAACATTTGAAGATCTGCAAACAGTGTACAGCAGATTAGGAAATGAAGGGCTTATTGCGACCCTGGCATAAACACCGTCTTCATCGCCGACGATCGCCATCCTCAGTGACCACCACGCTTCGAATTTTAGCTGCAATAGTCAAGTACTTCGAAGAAAACATCCTGTGTTAGGTATAAAATTGAATCCGCTATCTCTCCTTTTTCAACTGGCGAGATATCACCGTAATGATACTAATAAACGGCTTCAAAACAATGGCTTTCGTACTCTTCAAAGAAACCACATGTTTTCAGTAGCTTTGTGCATTATGCGCATGCGGGCGTGATGGCTCGCGCGCGTATTTTGCTCATAGGACCCCGAACCACGCGTGTTTTTCGGATTTTTGTGACGTCAACGTGATTAATTAACCGTGAATTTCTCGCGTTTCCTTCGGTAAATTTTTTTAAAAATCGCCTCATTTCTTGATAGTTGCAGTACCTTTGTACTGACCTATTTTTGTTAAAATCTGTAAGAGCTAAATTCCTCCATTAAGAAAAATTACAAATTTCAAAATATTGGCAAAACAGTCTTAACGACCCCATGTTTTTTCCACTTTAAAATGTTAAGCAATATCGTTAATATAAAGTGGCAAAGTTTAAAGACATTTCACCGTGGGAAATAAGAAATATTAAGAAAAAATGATCAAAAATGACAAAATTACTGCCTGTCTAAGGATGCGATGTTGCCATGGCAACGTCCTTAATCCAGAAAATGAAACTTGATAAAGGAGCCTTCTTCTATGGGTAACCTTAGCGGTGAATCTCGTGAACAAAATCGCAAGGACAAAGTGACTAGATTTCGTTCTGTAACGTATGCTAGATAGCTAGGGTTATTAGTAAATACTCTAGGGAGCCACCTTAAGCCGCATGAATCTATCAAACGGGACAACGGTGGAAAACGAGTTCTTTCATTTCAACGCAGGACACGGCATTGAAGGCACAGCGATAAGCAAGACAAAGTAGTACACAGCATTCCTGCAAGTCTTCATCGTCGTTTACACCGTTTATCATGGACTTTTCCCTTCATCTCGCAGATGGTCGCACTTACCAAAAATCTCCTTGTTTTTATTAACTATGCTTTGTAGAGAAATTTTCAAAATGAAATTTGATGTAGGTGAGAATTTATTATAGCTTATAGCATTCCCACTTTAGAATGTATTGGGGTTTCAATTACCAGTGTTTTTTGTTTAGATCTGTTTTGTCGTTTAGTAAAATGAAAAATTTTATACGGTGAATTGAAGTTAAAGCAAGAGAGGATAAAGGGGACAGAGAAGGCATCCCCAATACACACCCTATTCCATAGGTAATTCGTCTCGCGTTATTTTTAAGACACACAGATCCTAAGGGGGATTAGACAACAGCCAATCACATAGCGCGAATGTGTTCCTGGTGGATGACCCACGCTCAGAGCCACGCGTCCTTCACGAATTGACGCAGAAAAAAATGGCGAAAGACTCCGAGAGCGATATTGCTATTCGTTTTGACGACGAAAATGACTAAAGAGAGATTTCTGCTAAAGAGGTGTCAGCGAAATGGAAATTAAAAAAGAATCGCCCTTCCTCTCTTGTATAGAGCTAACAGTACAGCAAGGAAATCTTTAAAACACTGAACATTCTCTCCGGATCATTTATAATTTACAGTTTGAAGAGAGCAATTTCTGGTTTGATATTTATTCTTCTATTAGTCTTTTATTATTCAACAAAAATAACACTTGGCGTCCTACTTGCTTTATTGTACAAACGACCAGTTTCAATAGGCCGGCGAAATTTCTAATTTTATTAAAGCCCTGAGGTTACGACAACTTCGTGTTAAACTGATTTCACGGGTTGTCAACGAGTCCAGCGATACCCTTTTCCCAGGTGAGCGCCGACTCATTTCGCTTCAATATTCAGAAATGCTCTTTATCTCTTTACGCTTTCATTGCCTTTCGCCCGACATGTTTTGCACGGCGTTCAGTCATGCGAAACCTCCACGAAACATCCATGCAGCGCACGAGGTAACTTTATCCCGATTCTAAAAATAACCCGAGACGAATTACCTTTGGAATACGGTGTGTATGGGGGATCCCTTCTCTGTCCCCTTTATCTTCTCTTGGTTAAAGACAAATGACTGTACCGTACAGGTATTTACAGTTTTTCAACACCAGATTTAGTCCTTTTCAAATTCTCAGCCTCGGGTCTATTCTTAAAATATTCTTAAAATTTCGCAATTTAGCCTTGATACTGTCATAAAATATATTCTTATAGGATAAAAAAGAGTGTTAAGGAGAATGTTTGGGAGAAGTCTTGAATTTGAGTTGTTTGTAGACTTTTATTAGTCGTTGTTATTGTTACACTTAATCTAGTCTGATCCTATTAATGGAAAATGCTTATGTGAAGCCCTGAACAACTTGATTTGTTTTTACACTTTTATTAGCCTTTGTTGTTACCCAGGTGAATTTAAACAATGACATTATGATGAATTCGCCCAAATCTATCATCAGCCCATTTCCAAGTGTACAGAACGACATCACAATATAAGCTTTAAGCTTCGCACGCTCAAAGTCAAGTCATTGTTTATTATGTAAAGACAGTAGTCGACACGCTAAAGTCAGTAAATAATTATCAGCCATTTGGGAATTTCGTTTTCCAAGTAAACCCAACCCATGTTTCAAATTGCGCAGAAATGGCGATATATTTACTGTATACCCAGGTTTGGTGGGCGGAAAGAAGAAGGATGCCGGAATTTTCGCATTGTTAGTGAAAGTAAGGTAAAAACCGACTATTCTGGAGTAAGAAGTGAGAGGTTAGAGCTAACTTCTTTTTCGAACGGGCCGGCGTTGCGCCCCATACAGTTCCATGTAACATTTTCTACCCCTGATCCTAATTTTTAAAGTAACTTCTTTTTTGAACTGGCCGGCGGCGCGCCCCATACAGTTCCATGTACGATATTAATTTTAAAATGACAACTTTCATTTAACTTGCATGTCGTAGGGAAGGCTAACTTTCGTAGAAGGGCGCACCGGCGCACGTTTCAAAAGCGACTCAAACATATTGCCAGAAGAATGTATCAATGTAAGGCTACATAGGGCTACATAGAAAACCAGCCTTTTTAGACTATAAAAACATCAATTGAAAAAAGTCGAAAAATTGACATTTTCCCAAATGGATTAGTCCATGGTTTTGGTACAAATTATGAATTTCTTCGTTTTTTCTTTTTAGGCCAAATAGGCTAAGAAAAAGTGTTTAATATCGTTCTAGATAGAAAACCAGCCTTTTTAGACTATAAAAACAACCATTTAAAAAAGTCGAAAACTTGACGATTTTTCAAAGGGGTTTTGGTCAAAGTTTGAAATTTCTTCGTCTTTCTTTTTAGGCCAAATAGGCTAAGAAAAAGTGTCTCGCTCTAGATAGAAAACCAGCCTTTTTAGATTATAAAAACATCAAGATGTACGGATATGTACGGCCATGCACGGCTATGCACGGCTATGTACGGCCATGCACGGCTACGTCAGCTATGTACGGTCATGCACGGCCATGTACGGCCATGCAAGGCTATATACGGCTATGCACGACTATGGACGGCTACGTACGTCTTTGTAAGGACATGCACGGCTATGAACGCGGCTACGTACGGCCATGAACGGCCATGTACGGCTATGTTCGGCGCGCCTCGTATTGCCCCGTTCAGTTCCATGTAACATATTCTACTTGTGATTACTAGCTTGAACTTCATTTTACACAGGTAAAATAAATCAATCACATCACGATGAATCAGTATCTATCATTCTGCCCATTTTTTTAAAGTGCATGAACCGAGAGCACAATATTAGCATTTAAGCTTCGCGCGCTCTGAGTCAAGTCATTGTTTATGTAAAGAAAGCAGTCGCTAAGCTAAACTCAGCAAAAGAAAAAAAAAACACAGGCACACAGTCACACGTCTAATTCTTTTTTATCAGCCATTTGGCAATTTTGATTTCAAAGTGAACCCATGTAACGGCATGTTTTCATTTTCAGTTTGCAAAAATCATGATCAGTGTAGATAATTATACATTCTTAAAGTATACCCAGGTGATAATATTTACTTTATTCTTGGCATATAGTGAGGGAATAACCAAAAAAAGATTATTTGAATGAATAGAAATGGGTGTTACCAAAGTTCCTCATTTTGTTACAAAAGTGCCTGATCTGTTACGAAAGTGCCCGATTTGTTACGAAAGTGCCCTACTGCCTGTTACGAAAGTGCCCTATTAGAGTTACAATAGTTCCCTACCGTTACAAAAGTTCCCTTCTTCGTTACTAAAGTGCCCGAGGTGCGTTACAAAAGTTCCCTTTTTACGTTACAAAAGTGCCCAATCCTCTCTCTCTCTCTCTCTCTCTCTCTCTCTCTCTCTCTCTCTCTCTCTCTCTCTATCTCTTTATATGTAAAGTCGCTAAAGTTATACTCTGAAGTAAATCCCTGACAATAATAACTTTTCTTTGAACGAATTTCATCGTTTGTCTAAATTAAAGGACTAAATGTCACCCCTACAGAAAAGAAAATCCATATTAATATGATTTACAGGCGATTCATATGATATATTCCTGATCCTGTTGCTCGCGATCGTTTATTTTGGGGAAGTAATAAAGCAAAAAAAAAACTGCGCGTGATCTGCGCTCGTTCCCATCATCCCCGCTCGCCGCGCTGCTCGACTCTCTCGTCTCCAGCACCCCGCGGTTAAAGTCCGTACTCCCCACACAGCGCTAACCTAAGGAAAGCCTTTGGAATAGACCGTTTTCACTTACATGGCCAGCATCTATTCAAATTTATTACAAAAAAAGCAAGTGTTCACATAAGAAAAGAGTTCAACTCCCACAAGGGTGGTTTGGAACGCCAACATGGCCGCTGTTTCGTTGTTTTGAAACACCAATATGGCCGCTGTGAAGTCATGTGAAAACGCTCCACATGCAGATTGTTATTCGAAAGCAACCTCAATGACCGTAGTTTTAATTAGAATTTGGTTTTAAATCGCTCAAATGAGAGAAATCCTAAATGCTTAAAGCCTCAAACCGACAAAACAACAACCTACCTTTCTGCTATAGATCGTCCGGTAATGGTTTGAAGAAGATGAATCACTAAACGAACGTATCCTAGAGGATTGCGAGGGAATCTTCGGTCTGCCATGTCCTACTGTCTTCTCGGGTCTTGTGTCGTTTTTGAATGTGCTGTAAAACCCATTGCAGGTTGTATTCAGGTTGTACTCTGCACGGTAGCCGTTCAAAGAGGCACCAGAGTTAAAGCCATTGCTGTAACCATTCATCAACGTGGCAAAGTGGTATCCATTCTTAGGAGAAGGATTGGAGTCATATCGGAAGGATTCAGGCATTACGTACGGTGCTGAAAAATTTAATGTAGGAAATTAAAATAAAAATGTAGCATGTATTTTCTTGTCAGCATCAATACCGGTGCAAAAAAGCAGTAAGAAAATCCAAGGAAGTTCACGATGGCTAAAACTTGCAAATTATAAACCGCAAAAGCTGTTATAAGAAAGCGACTGAAAGTCATTTGTAAGAAAGGTTATTATAATTGCTTGATCGATCAGGACAATTCGATTCGGGGTTCTGAGCTTCGGTTGAATTGTGCAAAATAATTGACCACAGATGTAGTTGAGAATGATGATTAAGACAGGAAACATGTTTTAAAGTTACAGTTTTCCCTGACAATAAAACATATCAGCTCGATCTTTGCAGTAATGAATCACAATAATTTATGCGTGCATGCATGCTAAGATACGCTCTGTCTGCTGTCTCAGCCTTGCGTCTAACAATAAATTTTACATTCAAGAATTGGCGAGCCACGAACTAAATCTCTGACTTGAGTGAAGGATAATTTGTCATACATCTAAATTTGTTAGTCTTGTGACCAGTTGTTAAAGAAAGCTCGAAAAGGAAAGTGACTAAGAGCAAGTAGCTCAATACTGACACGCCAAGACTTTGAGTCTTGGTCTCTGTTCTGAGTTCTTCGGATCCGAAAAGAATTTTATCAGAACGTCCAACTAAGTTTCGATCGGTACGGATCTAATCGAGAGAGATACAGATCATTATTGTTCGCCTATTAATAGCACAGACAAGTCGAAAGCGGAAGTGAAGAGGTACGCAGTTACTAGAATCATGAGGCTAATCGAAACTAATCGAAACCAAATGTTTTACTAAAATACATCGAACGTACCGTAACCTTACCTAAACACCGTTTTCCTTTTTTCGGGCAGGCGGTTCGAAACCTTTACCATACCAATTATAACTTGCTTGGAAGCATCACATCGAAAATGAAAAGGCTTCGCAGTTTGAATGGACGCGTAAACACCTCGATCTTTTGGTCACGTGACTAGTCACGTTTTTAAACCGAAAGCCCCACTCGCACCTTCCCCTCTCATTAGAGTTTCTTCTTAGAAATTTACTGTATCAGAAAAGTCTATAAACGTAACTTTAAGGTTAAAGAACTACAGTTGTTTCCTTTTTTCTAGTTGTTTCAATTCTTTCATTCAGTTACAGAAAAAACGGAAATTCAGCTTTTAATCGCGGCGATTCCCGGAAGCCTTAATTCTATGAATTGTTTACAAGCTAATAGAAAAAGATAGATTGAAGATCTGCCCAGAAGGCTGTATTCACCTTGAACATAAGTCGCTAATTTGATGAAAATTATTTTTAGTAAAAATGATTGAGGTGCCTTGAACATGACATCAAAAGACTCAACTATTTTTTCACCTAAATATTCCAAGTAACTAAAGTAAGGAGGGAAAAAGCAACCTAGCAATTTAAGGGGAATTGTCCATAACATTTTTGTCCTGAAATAATGACCAATATTCTGCGAAAAATTTCCTAAACGGTTAAAAGTTTAAGTTTTTCAATACATCGTTAGAGTCTCTTAAAACAGTTTAAAATCCTGACTGACTGACTGAGTGACTGAGAATGTTATGGAACGAAATCCAGCGACCCCTGAGCACAAGACAAAACCAAATGCATCAGTTTGCTTAACGATTTTCGGCTTCTTTTGACTTGGGGTGTCGAAGAAGAAGAACAAATTGGCCTGTGTTTTAACGAAAACTTTTAACAGAAAACTCAACGGTAAACAGTCAGAAAGAAATGATTTGGCAAATATGTGGCTTGGTTCATACTGTTTGCCGGTACTTCCCCTTTCGTTGAAGATCATACACCTTGAGCACTTTCACAGCCCTCGTTTGGTTTAAGCAAAATAATACAACCTTAACTTTTAACTTATCACCTAATTGGTAATTTGTTGTATGCAAGAGCTCTTCTTGAATTGTCCGAACGGTTTGCTCGGAACTGCCCCAAAACTGTTTGTGTTTCGCTTGCGAAGAAAACGCAAGTTAATCAATCTCACAATTTCCCCTTTCTTACCGCAAGCTGTACTGAGGTATAAATTGAAAATAAAAGAGCTGTAATTGCGCTTTCGATGTACGCTTATCCCCTTACAGGAACGGAAAGCCACATATGACGAATTATGGTCCAAGTCCAAAGAAGTCTATGTCGGGTGCGCTTTCAATTATAAGAAGAAGCAAAGCGTTTCAGTAAAATCACTAAATACTGCCTTGACTTTTAATTCTACCACAGGGAAAGAAATCATGAGATGAAGAAATTCGGTTAAATCCATTTGGCCGATTTGGACTGATTTCCACACTTTCCAAAATGTCATATAATGGGCAGGAGAAAAAATACAGAACACTGCTGTTACTGCTTATATATTCGGTTTCTCTAGGGCATATCAGATATACTTACTATCAGGCTGTAATGCTGAGTCTTCATGAGCTGGACTCAATGTATCGCCAAGAGGGAGAAAACAACCATCCATCCTCAAAAGAGTGTAGACGCTAATGCCCACTGGGCATTAAGTTAATAGCGGAAGAGACAAAAGATTTCCAAGAAAATCAAGATTCTCGGAAAGTGAATTACGTCATCTCTTTACATTACATGATGACTAACTTGAAGTACGTTTGTGATTCTGGGGGGAAACAGCTTTTTCTACAGTTTTCGGAGAACTGTAAAATAAGCGGTTATGATTCAAATTGTTGTTTTTCATCAAGGCAGAAATGAACCAATACTGCGACGTTAACACTTGAATCAATGTCAGTAGGTTTTTCCAGTATTGCTATTTTAACTTGTAACACTGTTGACAGAAATGTAGCCACGCCTGTTTCGACTACGCCCCTTAGGGCTAAGTTTAGAAAACACGAAATAACAAAGATTTTCTGAGTAAAGTGGGTGATTTAACTTTGGATAACTAGGTTAGAGGCAAGAGATAATGCCATCTAATGCCATTCTTTCATCCATTTTAGCAAGGACAATCTATTTCGATGCCGTGAGGATCAGACACAGTTTCCAATTTAGATGTTGTATTTGTTATTTTAGCTTTCATTAATAAATCTGTACTGCTTAATGGAATTGAATAAATTGTTTTTATACTGTGCAATTTCCTTGCTGATACACTGGCAAGGGTAATTTTAAGCAGCATCAGCAACAGATCGTAAGGGTGATTGCATTATAATCATTTAGCAAAACGAGGTATTTCAGCCATAGTTTCAGCCTCATTCTTGGCCTTAAAATTAAAACAGGAATATATTCGAGTCATATAGTGATAAGGCTAGCGGCAGAGGGTAGATAAGTCACAAGTTATCATAGTTTCAGCCTACACGGATCCCAGATCTTTGCCTCTGTGCGATTGGAGTAGGTCATCTACACGGATACTGTACATGTAATCTCGATATCTAATTATATTAGCGCGCTAGCCTAAATTTCGTAAAATGTCATCCCTGGATTTGTCTCTACTTATTAAGACATTTTAGGCGAACTCACCCTTTGCAAATCAGTCTTCATCTTCCTGTAATCTCGGCCGCTTTCGATTAACGGTTCTCTTAAATGTCTTTAAAAGAAGCCAAAGATGGCCAGTCATCTTAGCATGTTACATGCTGCGTGTTGGTAGGAATTACTAAAAATTCAACTTCGGTGTTCAGTCAACGAGACGTAGATTAAGTTTTCCTGTGTGCACTCTTGGTAGCTGGAAATGTTTGACGTGTATCATTAATGAGGGTTTTTTTAAGAGTGGCTACGCGTTATTGCTTATATTACCGTGTTACGAGATGTCGAATGAGTTGTACATGAAATATAAAGTATGCCCCAGTGTACTGAGCACCATAGAAGGCTAGGGGTGTGACTTGAGCTTTTGATATAATAGTCCATAAATTCTTAGAAAATGTAGCCACCAGATTAGGCTTTGTCGAACGAAACCCGTGCCTTGGATTGAACGTGTAATTCTTAACAAATCATAAGGGTAACTGATAACATGGCTATGTTCCTTCCGGCCTTGGCAAGAGCGAATATAGCTTAAGTAAATTACCGGTCGGTTATCGTGAGCATGATCATGCAGAAAAGTTACTTCCTCGAACCAACATGAACAGACGTGATTGACTATACACCAATGAAAATGCTGTTGAATATTTGTTTAGTAATTGCTTTCCCTCTTCACTGATCGAATTCCAGTTTTCAAGTACCTTTTTATACCTCCAGTTACTCAAAACCTCGCTGAACATCTTAGGTTTATAACAAGCAAAACGACTACTACAGGAATCAGAGTCGATATTTAGCCGCTTTCGTTATTTTTTTTTGGAACTAATAACATTTACGCCACATTCCATCAGAAAGTAATACCATGCCGATAATGTTGATATCGATGGTGATGTTATTAGTGGGATGGGTTGGCTGGGTGGAGGTGTGGGGGATATGGGGAAGGGAGATCGAATCTGTGAGCCGGCTTTTGTAAAAATTAATTGTTTGGCCATGTTAGAGCTGAAAGTACAAATTTTCGCCAAAAAGCAGTAATGTCTCAGACATGGCGCTCATCATCAGTCGAAATGAATATTTCATATTTATCAAAATCTTTTCAGGTGTTAAATGTTACACTTGTTAAACATGCTCCACCCTGGAGGTGTATTCTCTACTTGTTTACTTGCTTGCCGCTCGTAATCGAGAGCTTTTTCTCCAACAAGTGAAGCGCAAGAAGGATTAAATTACTGTTTGGTAGAAAGAGCTTATGTATCTTTAATATGCCGACAAAATATTTCCATATCTCCCTAAGGAACTCGCCCCCCTCCCCTCAACCCCACCCCCATCCTCGTTGTATGCTTTAAATCAGCTGATGCTACTAACGTAAAGCTCCTTGCCTAACAGCGGAGATAGAGCTCAGTAAATTCGAAAACACTGATATTGTGCATCACCTTGCATACCATGTTTTCAAGCGTCTCTCCACGAAAAATGTTGGCTGAAACACAGAGAAACCTTTAACAGTAATACTGCTGAACAGCTGTTAGCCTTGTTATTCTTCTTCGTTCGGCTTAGTCTCTGTTGGTTACATTTATACTGTCATGTTAATAAGAAGATCTCCAATTTTTCCAATATTTTTGCACATGTCAACGAGGAAAATTAGTTGTTTTCGAAGGAGGGCCATGGAACAATGAAGCAATTTTTCAAAAATTTATGTTGTTATTTACAGGAGACCCAGAGTATTGGTTTTACCGCCGGAGATCAAACCTCCAGACCAGTAATCTTGTAAGCTGCTGAACCATTTTAACAGTGTAGACTAAAAGTGTAACAACTACTAAAGTCCCGCAATAAGCATACGTGCGCAAAATCACGTAATTCCGGCGTCTGTATGTATAACAAGAGTGAACTGCTATAAGGATATCCGGTGTTGGTCTAGCCAATCAGAGCACGAGAATGGGACCATTTTCTTTGTAGTGGAAGTACATCAATTTTTAACACAATCATTATCATCGTCAGTCAAGTATTTGATGTTTATTGGTCTTGTCCTGCATTGGCAACTGATTACGTTGTTTAGCAATAACTGTTTAAAACTTGGTATCCCCCTCTACCGTCTAAGTAAAAATCCAAATTTGTCAGTTCGTTATAAATATATCAAAACCTGCGGCAAGCAAACAAATAGTATGTACTTAGAACTCGCTAGAACAACAACAAACTATGCCAATGTTACACGTGAATTGCTATCGAACCTTCGAAAGAACAAAACACAGACGTTGACGTCAATGCACGGCCGGCACGCGCGAAGAGCATGCGTTGGCTGTAGTCTTTGGGTCCAAAGTTATAATGCACCTGAAAGCAGGACGTATAGAGGTATTTGTAAACAAAATTTCTTAACGAGCAAGTCCAAATAACGCTTTAAAGTTGCTCAGAAAATCAATTTACAACTTTTATGAAAATTAAAGGCGTTACTTTTTACCGGTTTGTCGCCATATCAATAAAGAAGGAAGTTATTTAAGGACTGTTTATTCAAGTGCATAAGGTTAGTTTCAGGTCGAAGTAACATTTTGAGTGCCTTCACGTACATTCTGTCGTTTTATCTGTTTGTTGAAAGTATTAACATTATTTGTAGTGTAACTGTCCCTCGAAAGACGGTAAATTAAATAAAACTAAACTTTTGCAAGCTGTGTTTGGAGTTTGTTGCCGAATTAAGGTATGTATGCATCAAAATTCAAATAGTTAACTTAATTTACTCCAAATTAATTCAAGGACAGTCCATGGACAAAAAGAAGCAACAGGAGGCCGAGCCTTGATGCAGATGAGTCGTGTAAAACTACAACCAAAATGCAAGGCTGATCGGACTCCTACGGTTTGTATAAAAAAGGGCAGTTCTAATGCCTAATACATCTTGGTTAGGCAATTAAACCGACTCTGTGGGCCACTTTTTAATGTAAACAGTGTTTGTCTTTCAACATTCTGTATTGTGATATCATTTCATAGTTACAGCTTTTCATTATATGCTCTTTAGTATTGACGAAATCTATTGGAAAACTGTGAAAAATTAAAATTGAGCTGTGGACCAAAGAGGTGATTATATCGTTAGGGGATCCGAATGACCGAATGGGCAACTTACTCGATCAGCACAGTAACTGCATGTTTTGAAAAAATGCGGTGTGATGATCATGCGTTGGAAAACGCTGTCTAGTCAGTATTTAAATGCTGACTGGAAAAAGCAAGAAGATGAAACGTAATTTAGTATTAACCAGGTTTCTTTAGCATTTTTAGCTGGGCGGATTGGTGGATACAATAATAATTCTTACAAGCAGTTTCTCCTGGAGTTAAATTTGTCTCCACACACATTCATATGCAGGAAAATTCAAAATCCGGACATTCTTTAAAATGAAAGTAAAAGCGCTACAAAATAAAGAAATTTTTAGCTCATTTTTGAGGACAGTAAAATCAAACTTAATAGTCGCAGTGCATCTGGCTGCCGAAGCCAGTTGTTAGATCATCGATCAGGAGCAAATTTCAGGAACCTTTTTCAATACCAAATTTTTATATAATGCGCCGCACCTTTTTCTCGGCTATCAGGTTGCGTTTTATTTTGTATGACCGATTATTGAACAAAAAGCTTCTAAAATGGTATACAATATATTTTTTGTTTAAACTTTTAGGAAGTATTTCCAGATAGTTTTCTTCATTCTTTTATGCTTGACTTAGGGAACCTCGAGTAAGTCATGTTGCTGAAAATGACTTGGCATTTTTTGGTATAAAACTGATTGTTAAGTTGTTGAGACTTCGAAACTGCTGAAGTGTACCTATTTTATAGGCAAAACCTACTGGAAAGAACTCTTTGAGAGGACAAACCAGTGAAAGCAACAGAGCAGTACTCTGTCCTGTGGGAAATTTTTTCTGCAGTACAAGGATCTGCTACAAGTGGATCAATACTTTTCAATACGATTGGTGCATAAGGTCTAGTGTAAGCATTCAAATAAATTGAACTGAGCACTACACCCGGCTGTATTTTTTGCTAAGGTACACATTTACAACTTCCAATTGAGTCTGTACTTGAATTCTTGCGAGTTACCTATTAAAGCAACATAGGGGGTCTACGGCAGTTGTAAGTTCGTGAATTATAAATGAGGTATTATATTAATTCATATTAATAATAATTGTATTTGTTATTATTATTTTCAAATCCGTGTATGAACACTCAAAAACTAAAACTATCGTGTAGAGCAGCATTTTCTGCAATTTGTACGTTCAGTATTTCAATCTCTTCCAGGGTGGTTTGTGTCTATATAAAACGTGACCATCATTCGACCACAGAAGCTAAGAGGCAGCTGTTCTTTGTCATAGTGTCGTTGGCATATTTTTGTTCAGCATAAAAGTTATAAAGAAATTGTGCATACAATAGTTTCGACAATGATGGTTTAAGGCATTTTTTTTTTCAATGTGGCTTTACCTTGCTCAGGGCTAAAGATCAGAGAACATTTCAGGCTTTTGTAGGTCTAATATTTTGAGTGTTGATAAACAGTAAAGCTTCTTACAATTAAGAAAATTTTTAACCTTATAGGTTCAACGATGAAGAAGAAAAACCTTCTATCGACTTACCGTGCCACATTGTAGACAGAAACAAACTTTAGCAAACTTTGCTGTACGTTCTTTCCGAAGTTGTGAAAAAAGCAGCTCCATACAATTAGACTATCATTACTGCGCAATGAGTTTATTTGAATGGACAAGCAATGTTTGATTACAGAAACTTAACAAAAGGGAATTTGGTATCACAACAAAGACACATGACTCACGCTTTATTCGAAGATTGGAGGGAAAGGCGTAAAACGATTGTCATTTCTCAAGAATGCATCGAACAGCGAAACGTGACGAACGGCTGATTGAAACTGAGATAGTTTTAAAGTTGACCTTACGAACTTCAATGCGGAACTATAAAAGCATGTGATTTTGTGCTGAAAAGGCTGAGTGAAGAAAGCATGCTAGCCCATAGTACAACTATTAGTGATAGATTATTAGCTGAATGACACGACCGGTGTTCACGTGAAAATACTAGTTTCGGGAAGTCTATAAGTCGAGTAACAATTTCTGCGTGCCGTTATTGTATTACCATCAACGCACTGCCAACCATAAGGACACCAATCACATCAATAGACGTTTACTTTAACAGATACCTTGAGAACTGAAGAAAGATCTATTGTTTTTTTTATATCTACCTTTGCGTTTTAGGTGAGAAACATCAACTGCCATTCGTTTGCAAACACGAGCAATTCAGCTGAAATATATTAGCTGTGAATCATAAATAGACAAGGACAATTTGATTGTCAACATCATAAAATTGCCAGAGGATCTTCGTCAAAAGGATAATACGCTAATACTTATAAGCTTGTTGCTCTAAAGGAATCCAGTTTTAAAAATAGTTCCCTTTTTCGATCAATGTAAAACTTTAAGTTTAGATACCACGATTAAAATCGTTTTACCTACCATAAAATAGTCAAAGTTCACGCCCAATAAAATTAGATGTGAACATTCAGGAACTTTAAATGCCCTCGCTTAACCCTTCTCTCCCAAGCACTTGCACCAAGATTACAAGATGACATTGAAATTATTAAAGAAAAATTCGAACTTTGGCTTTTCCTTAACGTTGAAGAACAATAATGCAACTAGTGCCATGTGAAAGTACTAAAGAGGCTTCATTTGAATGCAAGGTCACGCAATACAGAGGATTATGTCTGAATCTTAATGTGAAAGTAGTACTGAAGACTTTCCTTGAATGATCACACCATAAAATGTCATTCACTTAATTAAATTTTTTTACAAAAATACTTAACAAATAGTACCAAGAGAATGAACTGCTGGGTATGTTTCCCATGATTTAATAGCCACACAGAGAGACTAAAAAGTTAAACCGAGGTCCCCTGAGTACATAGCTTCATATCTCATACGGTGGTAGTAAAACGTCGTTTCATTTGTTACTTGAATGGATTTAGCAACATAGATATAAGAAAAAAGCTGATCAAAAACTTCGCTTTGACTTTTAAAGAATGAATAGAGAAAAAGATATAGAAGACTTCACTTTTGGGGGGCAAATTAATTAATGTGGCTGAGTTATTTTTCTTAGTTTGACACCTTGAAGGGGCACCCAATGACGGTTTCCTCCCAAAGACATTGAAAACACTTTTTAGGCTATCCAGAGTACTTTTAGATCTCTAGAAATGCATTTTAACCGGAGCTATAAAATTGATATCTGTTCGATCCTGGGGGAATTTGAGTCTTTTCGAAATTACAAGGGTTTCAGTATTACTTGATGGAAAGAGGAATAAGAAAAATTTCACTTTCGAAAGACGTTAAATTGCATCTAAAACGTTCGGGTAATACCCATCACATTTATTTAACCCGAATATTTTACGTTTCATTTTACTACACAAATTAGCCTAACCTAGGGAGTAAAATGTGAGAAATTTAACTTCAGAAATTCGTAGGGAATTTATTAAGATAAGCTTCGAAAATTGTATCTATATAGAACGGTCATCTAGAATTTTTTTAGCCGTCCTCAAGCAATAGAAAATTGTGTAGGCAATATTTGCTTCTCAGAACAGATAATTTACAGAAAACGGTCGTTGAATGCCCCTGAACTTGGGAGTAAAAAAAAAAAAAGTTCATGGTGGATTTTGACTGAACGACACACACATATGAAGAGGCTAAGTTCCAGTCAAAACAGTAACATGTGACAAAGAACTGACAAATAAGCGGGTAAACTCCCAGTCAAAACAGTAACATGTCACAATTTTTTTAATGGTTTTATGAGCGTTTCATGTCTCTCCACTACATGTGACTAACTCAAGGCGAGATATGTAGGCCTATTATGCTATTGTATTGTGGTTGTATGAAAGTGAAATTTAAAGAAAAAAGTTGAAAACAAAATTAAAGCTGGGAGAATCTACTTAAAAGACGAGATAGGGACGAGGTAACAAAAGTTATTTAGAGTGTCCCAAACTAACTGGAAACACTTGCCAGATCGGAACAGGAAGTTGAAACAAAACAAACAAACAAAAAAAGACAAGATTTGTGATGACTGAAAAACCAGTCAGTGCAGGACTGAATTGTGTACATATAACACTATACATGCAATGTTTATAAAAAGTACTTTTCTTTTACTGGTTTCATTTTGCTGTCCAGGATGGTCTCTACATATAACTTTCATTAAGTTCTGGGAGGTACTCTCAAAAATTTCTAATAGGTATATCTTAAACCCTGGCAGTATTTAAGGATGAGATAAACCAAAAGATACACTGAAAATTAAAAAGATCTGTTTCAGCCCCAAAGTGTCAATTCAGCCCCGCTGGCCAAAGTCTGATTCAGCCGCTCCTGGAGCCATTTGAGCACAATTTAGGTCAAAACAGCCCAATCAAAAGGCTATTCTAGCCCACGCTGGGGCCCATTTCAGCCCTTGGGTCCAAATCAGCCCTAGGTAATTGGCCTGTATTTGCCCTAAGGGAGCCAAGTTAGCCTTAAAAAATAGGACTATTTTACTAACCGAAACAGCCCCATTTTAGGGCTAAAACAGATCTTTCTGATTTACAGTGACCCTATTTTAAGGGGCCAAACCTGAAAAATAAGACTCAAGGGAATTAAAAACAAAAACTGAAGAACTTTATGGAAACGCACAAATCTTACTAAATCGCTCTCCTAATACTCTGACTACTAAGGTAAAGTTCGGTTTAAACAGATGATTTGTTTCTCGACTAACTGGGCATTTACGCACTTGAATTGTAGCTGGTATGATGGTACGCAATCACAGTGCAGCTGAAATTCTTAAAGGTGATTCTGAAATCGTGTACAAAGTCTTCAAATCAAGGCTATTTTCCGACCTTAGCTATTTTTTTAGTATTATAGTTAGAGCATTTGGTTGCATCCCTGGATGCAAAAAAAAAATTGTATAAAATACATTTGCAAATTTTTCTCTTACTTAATTTACACGGCTTTCAATTGAAACCTTTTTAGTAATTTTTATTAAGCCGGGCTGAAATGGTGGAATTACTACCTGATGCACACATCGTGGCCTATAAAGGGGTTCAGGCAAGGAGTAAGTTGTGCAAGACATCCACTGAAGAGCATTTTATTCTATAAAACGAGTTTTAAACTCTTTATCTTAGACAAAATCCTACATTAGTGGAACCTCTTCAGCTGAACTTTTTTTGTTCACATGGTGCTATAAATTTATTCAATATGCAGTTCTAACTTTTGAGTCTGTGAATGAAATCTTATGGTGTTGCCATTGAAATAAAACACCCTCAGCAGTACCTTCACATAGTACTATATAACTATTTAGTACGTGGCTCTAAATTTTGAGTCTGTGGATGAAATCCTATGGTGTTACCATTCAAATGAAACCTCCTCAGTAGTATAACTTCACATGGTACTATTTATTTAGTATGTATTTCTAAGTTAGTTTTGAAATTCTGTGATCAATTATGTGATATGACCATGCAGATGAAACCTCATTTGGCAAAACTGTCAGGTTCTTCTATTTCTTACAGTTATTTTAGAAAATGAAAGTTGCAATATTTTTGATCAGAAATGAAAGTTATAGCGTTAAATTGGCTGATAAAATTGCCTGGTTCGTTGTCACAATCTCGCACCAAATGATTTAACTAACGCTTGGCACTTCAATGGAGTAAGGCCGGATGTTGATAAACATTTCCTCAAAAACGTGATGGAGTAAGAAACTTAATTTGTTATGATTAATAAATCATCCTTATAACTAACTTTAGTTATGATTTCATTTGCAAAGTTGTGAGTAATTGTCTAGTGGTTAAAAGTTCCTCGTTTGAGTTGTCCATCATGATCAAGAAAGGCGATTCATTATATTTGAGCAAACAGACCTGAATACTAAAAGATCTGGAAATAAAATCCGGTTTACTTTTAACTTGTTCAATGTTATGATGAAAAAGTAAAAAGTAAGTGAAGTTTGAGTGGGGACTAAGTCATTTGATTACACATGACAACAAACTTGAACGCTGAGATCGAAGCCGCACCTAGTAATATGACCACGCCTCACATGCTGAATTCTACAGAGATTAGTAAGGATTCGTTGTACAGAATTTCGAAGAAACAACGCTTTTGAGAATGATTTGATAACACCACATATTATACGACTCACGTCCTTCTATTCGAAACGTCTAGGATGCAGATAGGTCGAACTTCAGTATGGATTCAATCATTTCAAAACAATCTCTTTATTTGCCCTTAGCTGGTCTACATCATGTAGTTAGTTTGCCGTGAAAAGCCGTTAACTTAAAAACATAGTTCACTACACAGCAAAAAATCCAGCTGTAGCCATTTGCCATCTTATCTATTCCGATATAGGATCGATTATATCACCCAACTTTGACACCACGAGTTCTACAGCGAATACACAAAACACGAGTGGCACGTCTTAAGACTAACTGCGCGCACTTGAACAAACGATATTTTGACCTGAAGGACAAAATAATTTCCACTCAAGTTTTTAATCAGATAAAAGATAAACACATTAACTATATATAAAAAAACGAACCTGCTAGAATAGGTTTTACAGCTTCAAGAAGTTTCACGGCCGATAGATCGGTTAGTATAGTTCAGGCCGGCACGTCTGTTCCGGTTATAAACTCACAGTGACCATTTACTCTACTTGGACCCTGCTCTACTACGGCTAGGATATCTCAGTGCTTTAACGTTAACGTCACTAAACCTTTAGGTCAATAAAACGGTCTCTGTACGAAGAAACTAGAACGGAAAATCGACCAGAGATGAAACGGGTTTTAGCGATGGACGTGATGTATAATTTATACTCCGTATTTACCTTTTCCCCTTTTGCAACAGTAGCGTTTCATTATCCTTTGTTTTTACACAGGACACATGGCCGTTTAAGGGGCTAAAAAACCTTACTGAATTCTCATAAAACCCTCTTTATATTGTTAGCTAGTTAGAATATTCGTCATAACTTTAGAAATAACCGTCTCGACACAAGTTCGTCGATGAAACGGCTTCTGCTAGAGCTAGTCCACTAATGCGATCGCTTCAATTTGCCTCAAAGACGAGTTGTGCAGATGCCAGGTTGTCTGGTAAAGAGCAACCTTAAGACAGTTATCAAAAAAAATTGACTTCTATTAACTTTCTGATTTCAATTTTTCCTTTTGCCGGCAATGTGTATTTGTTTGCTGCTAGTAAGACCAAAATCACCGTTCAGTGCAGCTAAATACACTCCTTTGTTATTCACCCGTCGTAATTTAACGAAAATCATGATGATGTTGCAATGTTGTTCAAACTAGAAGTTTGAATTACCCAAAGTTAAAGTGATCTTTTCCATGTTTTGTAAGTGTTTACAGAATTTAAACGTTCTTTCCTGTACAAAAGAATTTAAACTGTCCAGCCAGTATATTTAATATCATCACTGAAGTCTCAGTGGTGAACTTTAGACTCACGACAAAGGAGGGAGTTGATGACTTTACCGCCTATTGTACGAGTAGAGTTTAAGCACTACAGCAAAAAAGCGAATAAATGTTACCAAAGTCGACCACTATTTGCGGAAAGTCGTTACCTGATAAATTATTTTCTAACCAAAACCACGAGGTAGTTGAAGTTAATGAACGAGTTGTATGAGATGGACACAATAACGTGATTGATATCGATCGAGTGAGCTGGTTATGACTCTAAATGAACGCGTGGGATTTTAACGATGGACAGTTTCGGAAGTTTATGCTTGAAAATAGTGGGACTCTTTGCTATAACAGTAATCATTAAGTATGATTTTTAGAAAGGAGGCAATTTTTTAGCCTTCAATCAACAAGAAATATAGCGGTCAGCCAAAAGGTAGTTAAAAGGTCTTAATCCGAAGAAGTCGCTGAGCTTCTAACGCGGAAGTGGAACCAAAACAAACCTATCGAGTTTACTCCAAAGAGCTGTTGTCTGTCTGTGATGTACTCATTGCTGTCTCGATGCACTTACAAGCGTGGAAGCTTTATGTAGAATTATGAGCTTACTAACCTTCTGTGCTAGGGGTTGAGACTGACGTCTTCAAACGGGCGTCATCTACTCCGCAAGTTTTCGTGATGAAAGAACCATTCTTGCTCTCGCCGAAGGCCGTTGATTTTTGTACCTGCAAGATTCGTTGTTCAAAACCTCTTGCAGAAATCGACATCGCAGCTCTGCCGAGCACGCCACAGGTCCATGCGCTTTTAGTTGTCTCTAGAAGATCTACTTTTTCCCTTTTGTTTGATATGTCCTCTACGGAATGACTTACATCTATTGTTAAGCGATATTTGAAATTTCCTGTTGCCAATGAGCGGCTTTAGCGTGACATCCTGTTGTTGTAGTTGACTTCAGTGATCGAGTTAACGCTCTGTCTTCAGCCTTTCGTCTTAACTAATTTCTTTTAGAATTTGTTTGCGTCGTAAGTTGTAACCTTCATGGCTAACAGCAGTGAGTAAACTTTGGAACTCGAAAACAATTTAGAAATATTTGCAACAGTAAACTTTTTTAAACCGTGGATTAAGGTAGATTATAGAGACTTGCTGTTGCCTTCAGGCGCAGTGTACTTAGAGTACATTCGATTCTGTTGACGCCTTGTTACAATTTTGTATCGGCACTCGCACTGATGCACCGTACTTGTACAACTGAATTGAAATAAATGTTCAGACAGCCATTTTACAGTTTATAGTATTGCAACTTTTCACCTTGTGAACATTCAGAGACTGCCGCAGAAAATTTCACTTTAGAATAAATTTCACTTTATAAGCGGACTAAAACGTGTCCTACAGCATATGGAACGATGTTGACTGTTTCTGACGATTACCCAGTAATTGCGTTCAATTTGGTCCGAGCCAGAGGCTTGGAAATCCCAAAGTTCCTTTGAGGCGCTCAAGAAACCATAAAGCTGACCAAAGTTTGTTGTTCAACAGTTAGGCGGATTTAAGCGTGACGAATTCCTAGAATTTTCGTCTTCCGCTTTTTCTCGGAAACAGTAAATATTGCAATACAATAAACGTTCATTCGCCTCAACAACAAAACGTCATACAAGTTACAGTCCAAAAGAAAGAAAAAAAATCAAGTAACTAAGTAATATGCATGCTACGCAAGTTGCAAAACAAGCGAATTTTCGTAATTTTTCCCGAATCAGTCTAAATACATCATTTAACACTAAAGGTATTTTCCACTATCGCGAAAAACTTCGGAAAAGACGCGAAATAATAATCCTCTAAACAGTACTCGGTTTGGATGTTAGACATTCTTTTTACACTACATTTCTCAATTCTTAAATCCAAAAGAGATAGCTTTTAGCACGCGTTACAACTACATGTACGTTCTACTTTTAAAATTTCACGCTTTGGCTAAGCTTCGTAGTTGTTTATAGTATACAGTTTGAGCCTTGGTCGTTCGAGGCAGCGGCCGTGCGGCGAAAGTTAAAACGGATACGGATACTAAGTCACGCGATTCCAAACATCACGCGAATCCCTAGGATTCTTATAACGGACGTCTCAGGAAACAGCGGCAACGATCATTCTTAGCATGGCATAGCATCATAAGCTATTGATATATAGAAAAGCTGCGCTTTTTTAACTTAAAAAGCTACTTAAAACAAGAAAAAAATAATGCAAATGCAGCTAATTTGACCCACGCACTTTCAACGGTCCAGTTTCCACGTTTTTATGCAGCAAGTGCCTTAGTAAGAATTAGACTTTCAAAAAAGTCCTTCGTGCGATTTAATATGGCGAGGGACGAAGCTCGGCAGCTTTGCAACCCAAAACTCTCGCTCCGCTCGCTAAGAAGCCCGTGAGGTCGACTTTTAGCAAGTCTACAAGTGCCTTTGATGGGTCTTTATTTTGGGTCGGTTTCATTAGCGAAATTAGCAGGCAGCCATAACAAGGACTCACGAGATTAGTTAGAAAAACAATCAGCGAAGTTAGCCATGGAACCTTTTCTCAAAACGAAAGAGCTGCGACAAAAAGGGTTCCAATAAAATAAAAAGTTTTAAGGAGGTGCAAGGCTACTGAAAGAAATGACCTAAGAAGCACTGTTTATCGGTCGACAAGAGATGCATAGGCGAAATAAATAATCCCGGTGTTCTTGATTGTGGGCTTTTGCTTAAAGGTGCGGTAAATCGAATCCCATGATTTCTTTTCGTAACTGTAACAAGACAATAGTACGTATCAACGGAAATTACACAGGCCACAATTGCCAATCTGAAATTGCCGAAATTTTTATTAACGTTTCCAGCAAAGTCAGTTGCAAAGTTTGGGAATTCGGCAGGCCTCCAGAACTTGACTACAAAAATTCTCTCTTTCACTTTTCCTTCCTTTGTGAAATACTTTGAAAAGTTTGTGACTGCGAGTGTAGAAGAGTAGTTGTTGTTTCGTCGCATCTAAGAAGTGTAATTGGATCTGGGAGTATTTGCCACTAGTTTTGGTCATTAACAGCGCACACAAAAGAGGGAGTTGTTTTAATCATGACAAATGGATAGCACTTCATGCAGGGTGACGCCCCAGCCCAGGTCAAAGTTCTCTATCTTGTTCCCTGCTTCGCAGTTTAAGTTCTTATGAGAAGAAAGAACAAAGAGAATCTTTGGAAAATGCTAGCAAGGTTGGCGAAATCAAAGGAAAATAGTTCCTTAGAGAACGTTTACTTCGTTAGCTTGATTACGAGGCTTAACAAAAATAGAGGTATTTATGTCACTTACAGTTTATTGAAAAACGAAAAAACAAAATAAAGAAAGAAAAATAAATAAAATAATTTAAAAAAAAAAATTGTTTTCTTTCTGTTATACTTAGAAAGGTAATATTTCAAGTTTTCCTCAAAAGTGTTCCTCAATGCCTCTTAATGCCAACCTTTCCTTAGCAACCATAAGTAATACAATCTATGGCCAAGCATTTTGAGGAACTAGAGGTAGAAGTCCTCTCCAGAATTTTGGAAAGTTATGATGAGTAAATGGAGGTCATGAGCCACCAATTTTATGTCTTTCCAAGGATTTATCTATAGCAGACACGGTGGCATTTCTTTGCGAAACTCTGTGAATGTGCAGGTCTCAGAATAGAACCTCTCCATTGTGTACAATGTACAAAGTACAACAGCAACTTTTTCCAGACGGAACACATATTTTAATCAGCATCACGGACACCTTTCCTCTGAATGTCCTGTAAGGAAAGAATGACAATGCAATAAGAAGAAAAGAATAACCATACAATACAATAATGATATCAGAAGTAACCATAAATAGCAAGTTGTTAATTTTATCAAAAAGTTAAGATATTTATAATGCCCTTCTCTTTTTCAAATTTAAAGTCTCCTAAAGAGGAAGGAAGCCTGAAGGGAACAGGATCTTCTTGCAATAATAGAACTTTTAATGTTGATGCTGATAATGATGATGATGATGATGCTGATAATGATGATGATGATGATGATGGTGATGATAATGATGATGATGATTATGGTGGTGGTGGTTGTGGAGGTGTTAATAGGGAGCTTAAGCAACTACGATGACGACCACAACAACGACTTCAAAAAACAATAGGTTTGATGATCAAAACAAAAGCCCTGCACCTGCATAATGCTTTTTAGAACATTTCTTTGACGTCCACTGCATGACTACGACATGAAGCCTCCTAATTTGACGTTTCATAGAGGACGTGGACATACCATGACAAATTTTCCTTCTTCTTTTTGAACCTGGATAAAATCCTTTAAGAATTCAACTCCAGGAAAAGTCACCTGCATTTGACATATTGAGGGGGTCCAAATAGACATGATTAAGTTTGAAAGAATGCAAATTCATTTTTTTTTTTTTCCAACGGTTTCACTGCCATCGTAGTCGTCCTTGCTTAAGGTCCCTAATGATAATGATAGTGGTGGTGGTAGTGGTATTGGTATTAGAGGTGTTCATGATGATGATGATGATGATGATGATGATGATGATGACCATGATGATGACAAACATTACAGGTCAACTTATGACATATAATATTACTGAGGATATGTTCCCATTATTTATTAAATCAGTTTAAGAGAAACCATGTTGTTACAATCCTTTGGGATATGTAGTCCGGCAGAAAAAGCTCTGTAGCCAATGATTCCCACTGACGCCATATTCTGTCTAAAACACTAGACAACATTTTGAAAAAAAATTGGCTAAATGAGCAACTGATGCATCCACAATGCCCCTCAACCCCAACCACAGGATAACCTGAAAATCCTTTTTCATACTTGCATAAAAACAGAAGTGATACTGTCTGATAGAGTTAAACTGTCTAACATATCAAACAAAATCAGCACTCCATTTAATCTAAAAGTTGGAAACTTCCACTTTAAAATATACCAGTTTAGTGGAGACTACACTTATTTCAAAGTACCTTCTGGATTTCTTCAGGGAATTCCATCAGGTTATTTTCAACACAAGAAACACAAAATCTCTTTGTGTAGAAAATACTGCATGTCTAAAAGTAGAGAAGAAAAACTAATTAAAAATTTTCAACCAAGCTTATTAGTAAAATGGTTAGTCTCTCTCTGAAGTAAATACCAGTGAGAAGACAGGAGGCCCTGTACTAGCAGTATTTTTGATTATACAAAATAATGTACTTGACTTTAGGTTCAGACTAATCCTAAATTATCAATATCACTGCAACATAAATCACCTGTACGGGGGTAATTTTCAGTGCGGAAAAGAACATTACTATAAATCCCCTGTGGGGGAGGGGGGGAGGGGATGGTGGGGGTGGGGGTGGGTATACCTTATATAAGCCATAAGCCATATAGGTAAATGTCACCCCATCGGGTAGGGGTTTTGCACCAATAATATGGTCTAAAAACGGGTATACACTTGGTGCATTTTGGTCTGGAATCGGGTGTGGTTTTTGAGGGAACTATGGAGTGTATGAATGCATTTATCGTTTCAATTCCCAAAAAGTCAGAAAGAGAAATATGCAAATTCCAAATGGATTGGAATAATTTTTTTGCTTGCACTCTAATCTAAGTAGTGGTAACATAATTTCTGCCTAAAGGCCAGGTCTGAAAAACGTGGTATGGATTTTAGAGGTCTTGTCTGAAAACGGGTGTGGAAAATTACATTTTTTGGTCTGATATCTGGTCAGGATTTGCAGAACCGAGTGGCACACCCCCATCAAGAATAGGAGTACCCCCCCTCCCCCCAATTTGGGTATAAACCAAATCCCACTCAGCCAGAAGAGCCTTTCTTTCAGTTGCTTGATTTTGGCATACTTGAGAAAGACTCTGCAGGAATCGCATAAGATCTTTATGGAGCATGTACAGCATGTAGGTAGGAGACCAGGCCTAATAGTTGTGCCCTTGGTCCATCAGGCTCAGTTACAGAGATGCCAACCTCTGGAGATCGAAAATCTGAAGAATCTATCTCTTGCAGTCACGGTATTCTGTAGTTAAGCCTTACCGGGGCCACGCAAATGTCTTTTGAGCACAAGCAACACTGTCCACCAAGAGCCAAGTGCCCTGTGGTTGGCGAGAAGGGGTCACGGATAACATACGCATTTTCCAAAAGTCTATGAGAAAAATTCATTGCTATGAGTTCATGGTCTTTCTTGTCAGTCCCTAAAAATTACATATTGACACAAAACAAAAGATCATACATCACAGACTTAGAAAAAGGAGGCCTCTTTCCAAAATATTCATAATAGCATTCAAAACCACAGGAAGAGCATTTAAAAGTTACTTTGTCAGGGTTTTCACAAGCTTCTTCGTTCGCCATTTTGATTTAGTTGCGCCCGTAATGGTCATTGACAGCGGCAATATAACTCTTCATTTAAAAGAACACAGGGTGTCTATTCCAAACAGGAATCCGGAATCCGGAAACGGAATCACGAAAACGGAAACGGAAATGAAAAGGGAAACGGACACGGAAACGGGCTCGGAAACGGAATACAGAATCTGTGAAAGGTTTCAAACGATCGATTTGAAAAAAAAAATAGCAATGACAATACAATAAATAAACAGATAAAATAAATATATAAATCAATAAATTACTTGGCATGCATGGGCAGAGACGACTGCTCTGTGACGAGAGGAGTCGATTCCGGTGAAAAGACTCTTCATACCACTTCGGTAATGAATGCTAATTCGCAAAGGGCAGCAAAGCAAGGAGAAAAACTTCAGCTGAGAAGACGTCACTGACAAACTAGTTCCCTTAGAAGGAGGTAAGTTATATATAGAGAGACTTGTTGAAGACAAGGCGTCGTCAAGTTTTTCCTAAGTGTATTTTCTGGGTTGTCTTCAAAAAATCTTATTTTATTTATCCAAAACAGCTTACTCAAGAGAACTATGGCATTGTGGGGTCCAAAGAAAAAAGAGAATTGTGCATGCATTTGCTTGAGTCCACAACTGATTTCATCAAAATATGGTGTCATGTTTAATAAGCCTCTTCAACGTAAAATATGGACGTCAACGCAAACTCAATTACACCAGTATTCCGTCAGCATTCAGCTTGGCGAAAAAGTACAACTTATTGTTAAAACGCCTGAACTATGGTCACGTCACCAGTCGGTCACGTAGTGGGGACAATCACGTAGGGTGTTAAAATTGTAAAAATACTTTTATCGTCCTTGTAGTGCAATAAATAAAACTATAGCACACCTTAAAAGACATTAACAAGAACATATTTAAGGGAACTGCAAAGACAAACTAAAACAAATTCTCTTTGGATTGTACTAAATTATGCAATGTGAAGTTCTTTAATTTTCTATCATTGATATTTCATTCCGTGATTCCGTTTCCGGATTCTAAGTTTTAGTGCTGCCGCTGTGAATAATCGTTGTAGCCATGAAAAGTTTAAGGGTAAGATCCACAGGTTTTCGTCGGACTGCGGATTCAAACAGACAACCTGTCCAGCAGGACAACTGAGTTTGAAGTAAGCGGGTAGTGCGTTAGCCTGAATTTCAGGCGTCACCTCAGGTCGCATATCGAGGGGACGTCTTGATATTCAGGGTAGGAAGGTATTTCACTAGAAAGTATAGTATACAAGCAGTCGAAGCCTTAGCCGCCGGGACTAAATCCAGTATTTTTTCATTCCCGTATTGTGCAAGCGGCTAATCTGTTACCCCGATAACGCCTGGTCGCAATTGTTAACATTGTCGTTTAGCAATGAACATTGGCAGGTTTGGATTATGTCTTCAACCTAATAGTAATAACGTGTAACGATGTCGTCAGAAGTCACTTGTAACACCGCCGGCGTATCGTAAGCACGTCGCACTCATTCAATAAAGTTGTACCGTGTAACTCAGCCTGTAAACAGCTGACAGCTTTACCCCGCTTGTAAGACTCCAACAACAACGGACCAAAACTATCACCCTGGGCTGAAGGATAGCCTGAAATTCAGACCCCAAAGGACACTCATACAGTCTTTAACGCGCAAGTGAGATTACAGCTTTAAAAAGAACCGGAACATCCTTATCATGCTAAAACGTTACGCTAGATGCAGGCTTTATAGATTTTTATTATATCAAAACGGTTTCCAACTTTGAAAAACTTATTTTCAGTTTATCCATATAAATTTTAATTCGCCTTAAAGAGTGAGTATAACGTTATCTGTCCTCGTTATATGCCGCTCTTAACAATTTTTAACATTCTAACGTTTTGTCTGTAATCGTAACGTCTACGCTACTTTCAACGAGGAAGTTAAAAAAGACCTCCCTTAAGTTGGTGCAAACTTCTGGCAGTCCGTGGGAAACATCTTCTGGCGTGAAGGTTAATGTTCACTTGTTTGCAGCGCTAACTGGCTGATAACAAACTGGTCACTGGAAGATATCTTTTCGGTGCATCACAAGTTATGTTTTATAACTACTTTAAGACATGCTCTTTGATCTTGATCGAATTAAAAGTTAAAAACTCTCGCTGTATGACTCGGCATCGTCTCGTTTAGTTTCCCCATCATGGCTTCCATTCTCATCTCCCTAGGAAGAAAAATAACAGCGTTGCAGGTTGGCAGTCAGTGGATTTGACTGAAATGAAGGGCGAAGTGTAAAAAGCTTCAACGCTTCCCTGACTTTATGATTTAAGCGCTATCTTAAGCCTAGAATCAACTTTACATGCAAAGGATCTGATTGTTGTAGACTTGGTTTTTCTTATTAATTTGTACAGTCTGCATAAATACCTGTTTATGATAAATAAATGAATACTGGAAGATACTGGAAAATGTAAAACCCCGGAAATATTGGCAAAAGTGAAGACAGTGGCTCTTAACCTCTTTAATCATTTAAAAACAAAAACAAGCAAGAAAACAAAAACATACACCAAGACGTATTTGGAAATCTAATAAAATAAACAAATGAATAAATAAATAAGCAAATAAATATGCAAATAATTAAATAAAAAACTCCTCGTTTCTGCATCCTCAATTTTCCGTTCAAAATCATTATCCTTACAATCCACTGCTTCGCACAGCCAAACTCCCTGATATGCTGACCTTTCAAAATGGCGTCAGACGAAAAGATAACGAGTTTATGCGTATACAAGTACATATTAGGGATCTTAAGCAACTACGACGAAGACCACAACGACGACTTCAAAAAACAATAGGTTTAACGATCAAAACAACAGCTCTGCACGTGCATCACGCTTTTTAGTACATTTCTTTGACGTCCACTGCACGACTACGACGTGAAACCTCTTAATTTGACGTTTTATGGAGGACGTGGACCGGACGACCAATTTTCCTTTCTGTTTCTGAACTTGAGAATTCAACTCCAGGAAAAGTCGCCTGCATTTGACATATTGAGGGGGTCCAAATAGACGCGATTACGTTTGAAAGAACGCTAATTTATTTTGTTACCGACGTTTTCACTGCCGTCGTGGTCGTCCTTACTGAAGGTCCCTATTGTCTCCCAAGTGTGTGAACACAACACCGTTTTGTGCCGGAACTTAGGCACTAGTGATCTACCACTGAGAGTGAACATAACCTTAATGAAAAATTCTTCATACCTCCTCCTCATCCTCGTCATCCTCCTCCATTTCTTGCTCTTCTTCATCTTCATCCCCTTCTTCTGCAGGTTCTTCTGCTGCTGCCTGCTGTGAGGATATTTCCTGCCCATGTAAATCCCTGTTTTTCAGATTTCCAAGCCAAAACGCTTCATGACACTTGTTGAGTGTGAGCATTGCCTGAAAGACACGCCAAGCCTTAGCTCTGTACTTAAGTCTTGTGGCTCTACAGTACTCTGGGAAAACATTTCTAACCATCGAGTGTGTAGCCTGCAAATGCAGACGTATTTCCGGTCCTTACAGAGAAGCGACGACCGCAAATACACCTGCGATCGCAGGCCATCGAGTGAGTAACTGAAAAGTATAAAACTTATAAAAGTATAAACTTTGTCTTTTTAGTTTCGTTTAGGGTATGGGTTTCAACTCTTTGACGTCCGCTTTGGTCGTTTTTGGTCAATATGAACCCATGCATATTATCCTTCCTGGACCCATTTAGCTTTCCATTTAAGCCTATAATAAGGAGGTAGTTAGCAAAATCATCGAGGATAGATCTTTCCTCTGGTACCTCATTTAGCAAATTTTGACCAATCCTGACAGAGTTACAGACAAAAAAAAGCGACATTTGGGGGAAAAATCCACCGCAAATTTTGCTATTTACCTGCTACTCTTTGCAGAATAAAATTGTCCTTTTCTGGGAGAGAGAGCCAGCCAAAATTCCATGCGAAAGAAAGACGATAAAGTGGGCAACAGAACTGGTTATATAAAGAAAGGTAGTGGAAAAAGATTAAAGCAAGAAAGTCTGACTTTGCATACCTTTACTCTAAAGACAAAAGTCTCCAGACATTTCTTGACAGCAGGCACATGGTTAGTAAGAGATAAATCTTTGGTCACCTAGAAATCAAGAAAAAAATATAGTAGAAGTGAGGTGGATTTTAACCAAAAGAAATTGATTATGAACTACTAACCTTACTGTGACCACAAAAATGTTGAAGGGATCTTGTACTCTGCTGCAGGTTTTTTAGTAGCCCATGAACGTCATCCTTTTATAAAAAGAGAAAAGAATTTATTAAGCACCATAATTGCGACTGCAATGGTAATAAAGATTATGACGATCATAATCATGGTGTTGATAGTGAGAGTAATTATGGCAACGAGACAATAAATTTTATTACATTAATGACGATGTTGACGCTAATGAGATTGATGCAATGACGACAATAGAGATGATGATGACGTTGATGATAATAAGGATGATGGTGATGATGATGACGATGATGATGGTGGTGGTGGTGGTGGTGTTGGCGATGCTGATGATGATGGTGGTGGTGGTGGTGTTGACGATGATGATTATAATGGTGGTGGTGGTGGTGGTGTTGACGATGACGATGACGATGATGATTACGAGGATGATGATGATAAGAATAATGATGATGATACTGATGATAATGGTGATGATGATGCATGATGACGACGACAAAGACGATGATGATGATGATGATGATGACGATGTTGATGATGAAGGTGAGGACGATGTTGATGATGATGATGATGATGATGATGAGAAAGGCACGCCTATGGATAAGAAAACTCACCTTATGAGTCCTCAACATCACATCCAGTACTGGCATTCCCAGCCTTAAGAACGTCTCCACATATAAACGTCCATACTGGGTAAAAAAGCAGTTACATGTAAACGTCCATACGCGATGGAATGAAAATAAATGAATAAATAAATAAATAAATAAATAAATAAAATAACAGTAACAATAATAATCATAATCATAACAATAATAAATATGTACTGCAATGTAAGCACTGTCTGACTCCACAAATCGCCGTAAAAATCAACCTTTCAGCTCTCAAACCCGGCAGGTTTAATTTTTATGTGAACCAAGAGAGAATAATCTATAATCTCTTGTGTGAACGGAATCCGGTGGGGTAATCGTGCAAATGATCCGCAGCACTACTGCAAAGTCATTTTTGATTTTCAGCATTCGTGAATGTTGTTTCCTTGTTTCCGTAGGCACTTTAAAGACAGTTCAAGACATAACAACGCCTAGTATAAGAAATTAGTATACCTTTAACGAGGCTCCAATGATAGACCTCTGATCAAATGCCTATGAAAGAAAAAAATTTGTTAGCAAATTTTCAAATATTTCAGATCGACTCTCTAGTCTAGATAAAAAAAAAAGGCAAAGCAACCTTATTTCACGTCGATATCTCGACTTGAGATATGGTGCGCTCATTTTACCCTTCTCTCTCTCCATCAATGCTCCATTTTGAGGGTATTTAAAGCTATTTAAAGCTACACAGAAAGGGGAGGAGTCCAGACATGGATAAGATGTAACCGGCCGGGGATCCAACTTGAGACCTCGCGCACCGAGGGCCACGCACTAACCAAATGTGCCACCCTAGCTCCTACTAATAACGTTACAGCTCCTACTAGTAACACTACAGAGACGAAAACTATAACAAAGAGAGGCCGAGGGGCCTTAGAAATATTTATGAGCTTTATAGGTTTCTGAACTCGTGTCTGTGTATTTTTTTTGGTCATTTTGAAAGAGATAAACACTATCTCGGAGACGGTTTCTCAATTCGATTTCAAAAAAGAAAAAAGGCCGAAAACTGGAAAGGATGTCTTTCAAGTGTTAACTATTAACTCTTCCCGGGATCAATCTTCGACCGTAAAGAGTAAGAAAAGAGACTGAGAGGGTGCGTGAAGTACGAAGGGGAGAGGGCGAAAGCCAGCTACCCAACCCTTCGCGCTCCGAATTGATAAGCACGTCCTCTTAGCTTGTTAATAAAAAAAAATCATAAAATGGCGGGCTGTGGACATTCTAAGAGTCAAATGTACCTTCGCGCCACCTCAAAATGATCGATAGGAACGTCAACATTTGTCAACAATTGCCCCTCTTTAAAATGCACGACACCAAGTCAAATGCTTACAAGTGATAGACTGCATTAAATTTAAACAATAGCTCTAGTTAGCCTACCTTCACCAAATTGATCATAATGTGAAAGATTCTGACAGAAATGTTCAATTTGACAAGCCTTTCTTTGTAGCTCTAAAAGAAATAAAAGACTTAAAATTATTAATACATTAAAACCTCGCGACCGTTTGATGTCTTTACTTGCGCGTAAATTGGATTAATTTGAGGGAGTTGCGCAGTGTCGCCAGCCTCGGTATCATGTCCTGAGAGAGGCTTAGCGGCAGGACATAGTTGAGGCGGCTGAAGATAAAGCAGGATGCAGTGTATGGCCACCAGGAGAGGAGGCTCATACATGCTGGTGCACTGATAGGTCGAAGGAGTTACACTACTCTTATGAAGTAACAGTATTCAAGCATTACCTCTGGAGAGTCGGTCCTTTTGAGTGGCTCAGAATGTGTTTGCTTGACGTTTGCGATTAACTCTTCCATCATCGTTCTAAAATAACATGCCAGGGATGATCTAGGCAGTGTAAGGACAAACATAGTTTATAAGGGACGATGATGAAATGAGAAAGATGAAATGCTTATCATGTCATGCGTGTGAAATTAAAATCAACCGAAGCCCCGGCCGGCGTCGATCTTCATCTTGAGAATGCCTCCATCTCCAATAAAATTCATCAAAATAAAGCAACGCTGTTAAAATCTCTTATTGCAAAGGAAAGAGACCTTTTTAGAGGAGATTGATTATACACAAACGTTGTGAGCAATATGCTATCTGGTGGTACCGCGAGCATCATCTCAATCAGAAAACTGCAGAGAATTAATGACGGAGCATGCAATGACGAACTCATGATGGCTTAGTTAAGAAGACGTTTGTTGGGAAAGAAGCACGTAAGGAGTGCTTAGGATCACCATCATGAGAAACGTTGACAGTTGGTGTCAAACAAATCTTCCTTACCGAGAGTAATGGTAAGGTATTTGCCACTGTAGAAAAGAGGAAACTGGGACGGCTTAACTTTCGCAAAGACTTCTGGTATTGTTACTACGGACAAGGGAAAAAAATTTTCTTAATAGCTGACAGGCGCCTCCTCAGTTACAATCCCAGAAACAATTGCGGACCGCATTTCGGCTCCAGTCTCCTTGTTGTATCTATGGTGGCGAATTCATGTCTCTGCCTATGTTGATGCTTCAGTGGATGGCAAACCATCCCTTCGAAAGCCAGAGAGAGATTAACAATTTCACCACATACAGTCAACTCTTTTTAAGTCGGACACCTTTGGGGCCGGTACTAAGTGTCCGTCTAAGAGAGATGCCTGTCTTCTAGAGAGTCAAATAAAGGGAGTAAAAAAAGGCAGGGACCAACTCTAGGTGTCCGATTTACAGAGGTGTCCGTCTTATAGAGGTGTCCGTTAAGAGAGTGCTAAACGCGTTTTGATTCCAAGGCTCTTACTACGTACATATATACCTTGTAAGAGTTGGGTAGGTTGTGGAACTGGCATTTTTGTCTTCATCTTCGATGAGTTCTGTGACTGCTCCACCTGCGATTTCTTCTATCGTAGCTAAAGTGTCTTCAGCAAAGGTCAAATGAAACCTATGAACAAAGACAAAAAAAATGAGATTAACTGAACAAATTGAAAACCTTCGACTTTGCCTTAACTGACAGTCAATACTATAAAGATGGACGTTCTTGTTTCCTTTACAAAAGTGCACCATACTTTAGTACTAAGCATGCGGCAGAAGCGGCACATACGGCCTTTACTAATAAGTCGAACCTCTCAAATTGTTTGGCATGGTGATTGTCCATCTAACTTAAGACTAAAGTTAATTAAAGATGGTCCTTTTCGCACAAAAAGCGTGCGTGAGCTGTTCGTCCAAGATGCTATATACTGAGCCAAGCAAGCAAGAAAAACTTTAGCCACAGAAAACAGCCGTCATTTCGCGACGCTATAACTGGTTTCCCCGCGAAATGACGGCTGTTTCCTCAAGCTAGAAAAAAAGTATTTTATTTTTTTGGAATTGTGCATATCCTATTAAACCTCAGTCAGTCAGTAACCCTTACGCACAGTTAGCTTTTGATACCTTAGTAAGAACTGTAGCGATTCGTTGTATTTGGCTCCGCTTTCTCTTTCACCGTCTGACCTCAGCCACTCCCGTTTAAGAAACGTCCCTGTTAGCTCAGCTATATAAAAAAAAATAATAATAAAATAAAGGTATCACTCTGTGTCACGTCCCCGCTGCTCGACAGCTGGCTAATCTCAAGTTAGGACAAATCTTTCTTGCCTAGGAATTTTGTAACAACAGCTGCGGAGAATAATTAGCGAAGGATGCGCCTTCTCAAAGGCGCGAATGAAACTTAACAGACGTTTCTATGCTGTAAAGGCCCCGGCAGCACACGCAGTTGTTTGTTGGTTGCGGAGCTTCTTTCCTCGTTTCTGACCTATCATTCTCAACTCGACCTGCTTACTAATTTTTACGAAAGCCGAAGAGCATCTTCCGACTTCCGACTTTTGGCTTTCAACTAGTTGGAATTCAGAAGTTGGAAGACCCTCCTCGGCTTTGGTAAATTTTAAGCAGGTGCTTGCCATGTCGTTGGTTTTTCGCCGACTGGTCCATGACAAAAGAACTTCTATTGTTAACAATTGTAAATTGTCTTACCCAGTGCAGTACTCATGCTGTTGTTGCCGCCTTGTTGTCTCTCACTTAACACTGCCAGCAGCTTGGTGAGACTGACAGCAGTTGTTATGTTGGGTATACTGCTAGAGAACTGCTCAAGGTAATGAAAGCTCTGCCTGCAAGAACAATAACAACACATTTGCAATCCCTGTTATAAAAACTATACACACGAGCAACGTACTTCAAAGTTGATTTTTGTTATATTACAGTCTGTTTACTGACTTGCAGTTAGCTAAGGTAATAGAGTCAGGTCAGTCTCACAAGTTCTCATATTACAGTATTTGAAAAGGGTTTGAAAAAGAGATTAACAAAGTAACCGTTTTGCAAAGCAGAGAAATGTATAAGTAATATGTTTCGATATTAAATAAAAAAGGGAAAATTTCAAGTTTCTCCGTCAGTTTTTAGTTTAGTATTTAGGTCACTAATTTCGTTTATTAAAGATTGGTGTTCTTGTTTTAATTGCTTTGTTTTCTCTCCAGTCATTGCTTCACGGGCTACAAGATCATAACAACATTCAAAAGTTCGCGGAGCTGTTTCAGACGTGACCGCTCGGCTCAAGCGCACGTGTTTCATATTAACAGTGCAACCGTCCGGCTTACTTTACTCGTCAGCTGGTGACACATCTGTTGTTGTTACATACATGTAGCTGGAAATTGATCCCCGCCAGGGTCACATGACATCAATAAACATGTTTCTGAGCGGGTAATATTGCAAAAATCGATGACGTAGTTGGTAAAAGAGCAATGTTACCCGCAAATTTCTTCTCGCAAACCCGTCCCAGGTGAAAAAAAGGAGATACGTACTAAATCAGCTCTTTATCTTAAAATATGTACGCTAGGCCATAGTGTCTTACTAAAACAAAACGTTTCTCACGTTTGTCAGACGTCTTGTTATCGTAAGAACTATTATGGACAAATATGCGAGGAATTCTTATCATACTTACTTGAGTAATTCTTGGAATCCTGGCTGGGACTTGCTAGACAGTTTTATTCGGGAAGACAACACAAATAATGCTTGCTTCAGAAGTACTTGATGTTCAGTAATAACAAAGCCATTCCTTAAAAGGAAAATGTATTAAAGATGATTTCATGCGAGAAATTGTTTTCACTACAGTTTGCAGCATGTTCAACAATTTTATAGAATCTGACCTGCGATTGCTAAGGGCAATTATGGTGAAGTGTTGGTATTACCATTCAAATAACCCCTCTTCAGCAGTACTTTCACATGGTACTAGTTATTTAGTATGTTGTTCTAACTTTTGAGTCTGTGGATGAAACCCTATGGTGTTACCATTCAAATGAAACCTCTTCAGCAGTACTTTCACATTAGGGCCATTTATACGAGGAAAAATAAGACGCGTCTTGAATAAGGCGCGAACTTTCCGTATAAACGGCACATTTCGTCTAAAATAAGACGCGGCTTAGCTAAGACGCGTCTTATTAGATAAGACATGCTCGTATAAATGGTACAGTTCGCGTCTTATTTAAGACGCGTCTTATTTTTCCTCGTATAAATGGCCCTATTGTACCATTTATTTAGTATGTAGTTCTAACTTTTGAGTCTGTGGACGAATTCCTTTGTGTGAACATTCAAATTAAACCTCTTTGGTAGCGCTTTCAAACGGTAATATTTATTTAGTATGTAGTTTTAACTTTTAAAGTCTGTGAACGAATTCTTGTAGTTAGAACACTTAAACGAAACGTCTTCAACCCTTCACGGAACCATTTATTTCATTAATCAGTTAAAGGGCTTGCTAAACACAACTTTGGAACTCCGAAAAGACATTGCATTATACGGGAAACTAAATGACACAAACCAAGCAAAAAGGGCCTGGAGACAGTTGAAGAGCAGCTGAAAACATGAAGCCATGGTCTTTGCTTCCAATGTATTATGACCTGGACCATCTACCACTCCATCGTTTTCAGCCATCAAAGCCTGCAAATCAAAACATAAATGTGTACACCAATAAACAGTATTGTACTTTTTGACCCGTCCACATTCCTACTACATATCCCAGTAACACAAACCCAATGGCTTGAGACTGGTTAGCCAAGCCAAGGTAGAAAACTAAGCTTGCTAAATCGAAGTTGGTTCGATTTCAGACGTTGTTGTCCAGGATTACAAGGAGCTGACTACAGATCGTTACAGTCGTACCTGAAAGAAAGCACTCGTAGCCTCCAAATGTTCACAGAGGGATGGTAGCAGTTCCACCACATATTTAGCTACTTCCTTTGACGAGTATCTTGATAAGTTAGAGAAGCCTACCAGTTTATCCTGACGAACCTGCAAGTCACCACCAAATAATAAAAACATGCATTATTAGAGCGCTTTCGAATGAAATTCTCATTTTATTAGCCTTGTCTTGCAAATTGTTTATAGAACGGTCCGATTTAACGCAGAGCCATTTTTTTACTTACTCCATTTTCGCGCACTCGAGAAACACTCAACATAAATCGAGTACGTTCATTATTGAGCATGTGTTGCTTGTGGATGAGATACAATTTTCTACCCAGGCCTAGCCAGGGTGCTGGTTAAATCTTGACTGTTTAGGTACTGCATTTCTACGCTTTGCAAACGACAAAAATTGTTCCTGACTCTCGATGCCTTTCTAAACGCCCTAGCCTGTTTGTGTAGGACGACGATTTATACACTGCTTGTGACCTCATGAAGAGTTACTTCAAAAGAGAACCTTTATGCTAAACTTGTGCAGCTGAAACAAAGCTCTTAAACCACGCAAATATGAGAAAGATTGGCGAAAAATGACTTACAGTCAAATAATGAGAGAATTTGCAAAGCGACCAGACTTGAAAATTTCGAGGAAAATCTAGTCTCGCTATGCGCACTTTAACAACTGCAACGCTAAAATGGAGGTTGGGTGCATGGAGTATCCAGTGGCTTCCACTATTGGTAGCCAGCCCCTAGACTGAAATAATGCCCCCACGACTGGCACAACAGCGCAACCCAGCCATGAGCCGCCACACGAAAGGAAAGGAACAGGCACCCGTGACACTGAAAACATCAGTGGAGAAAAAAAAACAAAGCCTAGGGGGAGGAGGGGGGAGAATATGGCTGACAGAACCCAGAACGAAGGAAAACTGAACGCGCCAATGAATCACATGATCGATGTAACCAACTACTGGGCATGCGCATGCCAAAGACCGCTGACCCCAGGCACTAAGGCGCTCTTAGTTGTTAACTCCTTTAAATTGTATTTAAATGCATTTTAAGTTAGTGTTTGCCGACTTTCATCACAAGTCTCTTGAACTAAGTATGGGAATACTAACTTTGAGGAAGCTCCTTCTCGATGATGCAGAAGCAGACAGCGAGTATTGCAACTTCCTGGAGAGATCATCTAAGAGGAATTCAAGCTGAGGGGCTTGAAGTTGAAGAATTGTCGTTTCCTGTGCCAAGTAAGAAAAAAAGGAAAAGTCGAATTAAGAGTAGAGTCGAACAGATCAAATTGTTTGTGCAGCTGCTGATAAGGGCTGGATAACAAAATTTCAGTACAAACCTCTGTATTCATTTCAGAATCCAGAACAGCGCGAGACACCAACTCACATTTTAAGATACCAAATGCCTTTAAATCCAACTCCCTGAAAAAAAAAGTTGTCGTACTCACACGTACACGTAGTTTAAAAGCGACAGGCGACGAATCTCGTGCAGTGCCACGTGCACGGATGTCACATAACGACTCCTGTTTATTGTCTCTTAGTTTTTCCTTCAGAATCACTTTGTTTAAAAAGTCCTTTCAATCACTCGAATGTGGGTGAAATTACTTCCCGGGATCACTGAGCGAACAACATTGCAAAATCAATGGCGTGTTTACCTAGAACAGTTCTAACTTTTGCGTCAGTGGACGAAATCCTATGGTGTTACCATTCAAATGACGCCTCTTCATGAGTACTGTCACATGGTACTATTCATTTAGTATGTAGTTCTAACTTTTGAGTCTGTGGATGAAATAAAACCTTTTTGGTAGTAGTTTCACATAGTACCATATAATTACTTAGTATGTGGTTCTAACGTTTGAGTCTGTGGACAAAATCCTATGGCATAACCATTCATATGAAACCTCTTCAGCAGTATTTTTACATGGTACTATTTATTTAGTGTGTAGTTCTAACTTTTGAGTCAGTGGACGAAATCCTATGGTGTCACTATATTAAAAGAAACCTCATTTCTGTGTCATGGATTGGTACCATTTGTCTTTCGATATTTCACCTGAGACATGCCCGATACTGTGACATGGACACCGAAACTCCTTTGTCTTTGTCTTTTTCTTTCACTTCTTTCGTCTTGTCTTTCTGAGTATCACTTTCGTTATCATTTACATGTTCTTTTTCTATATCTTTTATCTGCGAAGAGAGCAAGTTGAATAAAAAATAAAGCAACTTTTCAGATCATCGTGTACGATCTTTGCGACAAATAGCATCATAAAATCGAAGACAATTCACTGTTACCTTCTCTATTGAATCATCAGGCTTTTCATTATAACCCCTAAAAATGGAGAGAAGTTAAAATAAAGTTGTTTTGTGTTCAATTGGGACAAGAAACAAGTCGGTATTTTTCCTTATTTATAAGGTCTGGAAGAATCGTACGCCCAATTGATGCGCGAGGTTTCCACCCCGAAAGAAAACCTTATTATAGTAAATTTGATGGCAATAAACGCCTTTTATATCTCGTGAATATTTCCTTTCTCTCACAAACCTTTAGTGGAACAAAATCAACAAAGGCACTGTCCTCTTTGAGCAGAATAGAATAGCTCAAGCTCGCTGAGAGGAAACGCGAGGTGCGCAAGTCTAAAGTAATCTTCTTGACACCTCCCCAAGAAATTCAACCAGTGTCCTGAACGCGGCAGCGCCTTCCGCGTCTGTATTGGACTGATCAGCCACAGCCGGTCACACTGCACTAAATCCCTCCACTCGTCGTGTTCTTCATCACCGTCGACAACGACGGATAAACTACAACGATCCACACGACCCAGAAATGCGTGCCAGTACCTGACGCACGAACACAACAATATACCCCAGGCAGTGACAGCATTAAACAGCTGCTCTTGTTAGGGCTCATCAGTATGGCATAGCCATCAGGCCCTTTTACAGCCAAAAAGCCGTGTTCAGGTGCCTTTTGCGTAAACCCATATACATTGCCGAGACTTCACTGACACAAGCTTGGTGTGGAGCTATCGCTTCGCTTAATGGAATCCTTTGCACCCGCCTCAGCAGTATTGGACACCATTGTAATGTCGAGACTAATCAACACGGGCAAAAAAAGAATGACTTATCCATAAGGGCGCTTTTAACTCACCATTCTACCTTAGAAAACGTACCCTTTCTTCGTTTTCTTTCCTTTCTTGGCCTTTGCTGTATTCCCAACAGGTCCAACT